>WEIV01016636.1:523540-554854 GCA_013390005.1 Calyptomena viridis | reverse complement strand
GGGGCTGGAGATTAAGTCCCGAGGAAGGAGGGGAAAAAAAAAGTAATATGTGTGTGTGTGTGATTGAGATTGAGGAGGGATCGGGGCGGAATGTGGGAGCTGTTACTGGGGGAAGGAGCCAAGCGGCGCGGAGCAGCCGGCGGCCCGCAGACACTCCGGGTGCCCGGCCGCGCCGAAATGGGCGCCGGGGAAGGGAAGGGAAGGAAGGGAGGGAAGGAAGGAGGAAGGGAAGGAGCGGAGCCGGGAGGCGAGGCCAGGCGAGGAAGAGCGGGCCGGCCGGGCGACAGAACGCCGCCGCCCTGGCAGTGCGGGGGTCGGGGAGGGGAACCCGGGCCCTGACCCCTTCCCTGCCTCCCTCCCTTCCCCGCCGCTCCCGGGCGTGCGGGAGGGGAGGCGGCTGCGGGGAATGGGAAGGGAAGAGGAGGCCGTCCGGGCACGGCAGGCCCCGGGCCGTGGAGCTTTTCTAGGAAAGCCATTAAACTGCGCTGCCAACAGCGCTTATGTAAATGCAGGATGTAACATGGTGGTTTTTTCCTTTTCTTCTCGCCCGTCGCGGTTGGCGATGGCACCTGGCACTGGGATCCAGTTCCACACGGACGCCCCGTTGCCGCCTCTGCCCTCTAATTTTTTTTCAATGAATTCTCCACATCAATAGTGTAGTGTCCTACCTGGGTGCTGCTCATTTTTAGAATTGAAATGCTGTTTGTCATCTATATGGCTGCATTGTTTGCTTTTGAAAGCGAGCTTTGTTAATTAAAACCACATTCGTCACCTGGCAGCCCTTTCCATCTTAAAATGGTTTTGCAACAGCATTTGACACTCTTGGGCGATGGTCCAGCCCTCTCATGTCCGGACATTGGCACCGTACAGAGTCCCAATGACCACAAACCATGGAGGGATCCGATGGCAACATCCGATGTTATCCTTGCTCATTGCAAAGGATCACCACGCACCCCAGCCCAGGTCTGGTGCTGCTCAAACGGGGCCTCCACATCACTAAGGTTCTGCAGAGCTTGATTTCACTGCAGTTGTCAAAACAGGGTGAAGAGATGGGCCACAAATGTAGTGCTTCTTTTCCTTTTTTTCCTTTTTTTTTCCCCAGTGTATAGAAGTTGTCATTGCTGGAGAATTATGATCCTAAGGTGGCAGTTCTGGAGTTAATGGTGGATTTTACTTTCAGCCTAATGCTTGGAACATACCATAGGCAGATTTTGCCTACCTGAGCACATCTCACAAGCAAAGGGGACCCATCTACTCCACAAAGCCTTGGATGGGTGGGTCTCTGGGTGTAGGATCACCTCACAGTGCTCACTTTCTTTAGAGTCAAGCCCATCCATTTTCCTTTCTTTTATGAAGAAAAATATTTAAATACTCGGATTTTTTTACATCGCAAAATTATATAGATCTGAGAAAACCCTAAGCCTTCAGTGCATTTGCTTGAAGAGACCAGAGTAATATGAGAAAACCAAAATCTCCTTAGAAAGCCAGGAAGCATGTTTGTAATTGCAAATCCCTTGGTGTCCACCATTTATTTCTGTAATGATTTTGGTGGCCCAAGTGGGCAACTTTCTCTTCTCAGTAATGGTGTGTAAGTTATCTGCTTTAGGTATGTAAGAAGTGATAATTTTTGAAGACCATATCCAGTCCAAGTCCAAAATTTGACCACTTTGCTGAAAGTTGGGAAATCTGCAAGGGGCAAAAAAAGTGACAAGGGGTTCATTAACGTGTTTCTGCATTATACTCTCAGATCTGTCCATGCTTCTAAAGGAGTTTAACCTCTGATTTAGTGAAAGAAGATAAGCAAAAACAGTGGGTAGAGGAAGGGGAATGGAAATATGCACATACCCTGAGGCAAGAGGAAAGGGAGCACTTCTAGGGAAGTGCAGGACACCAGGGCCTAAAGAAGGAGAGGAGAGGAGCTGTGAGAAGCCCATGAAATGAGAATGAGGTGTAAAGCTCAGGAAGCTTGTGTGAGAAACGGGGGAGGGAAAGTCCCTGAAGTGTTTGTTGTTTGGCCCTCAGGAACTACAAACACCGTCTTCCCATCCATCTGCTGAGCAGCAACAATGTGCTGAACTGAAGTCATCTGGCTGCAGGTTTCTGTGGCCTGGTGTTCTCCAAATGTTCAGTCACGGCTCCGGGGTGCCAGGCTCTCGTCTCTAACACAATGATGTGCTCGACTGGGCAATCACCCGAGGATGGGTTCTGTTCTGCAGAACCTACAAAGTGCATTCTGCCAGATTTATGCTTTAATAATTGTACCCATCTGTTTAGTTCTGGTTTCCCTTTCTTCACGAGGGTGAATACCCCACAGGACTGAAAAAAGGCCTTTTACTCTCCCTGACAATCTTTAGACTTTGTAGTTCTGTTGCCCAAATGCGCAGCTGGGCTCAGAGCTACCAGGGCCACTTCCAGACCATATGGGAGGGAGATTCTCACTTTCTGAGGTTTCCAAGAACGGATGTTGGGTAAGACAGGGCAGTTGAGCAGGTTGTGGTTTACAGTGGATTGTTTGGTGAGCGAGCTGAGCTTGGGGAGTCAGCTTTGCCTTGAGCTGGGTGAGGCCCTTAAAGTTACATTTCCTTTCCCAAAGTAGTGAGAAAGATGGGATCAAACCCTAACTTTTGGATGTGTAACTGGACTGGATCTGAGGTCTTGGCTCATCCCTGTGTTTGAATAAAAGCACGCCTCCAAAGTGTTTCAGTGACACAGCTGCTCACAGTCCATGGCATCCCAACGACTGGAAAGTCTTCTCACAGCCATATTTTTAAGACACATCCTTAAAATAGTTGAAATGACTTGTAACAGGGAGTGCTCAGCCTACCAAGCACATATAAGCAAATATTTGCAATAAGTGGCCCAGTGTTTGCACAGCACCAAGAGCACTGCCTGGACTCCATAAATAATAATACTTGGCACTCACAGAATGGTTTCCATTTTCAAAGCACTTTAGTCATAACCCTTGACACCTATACAGCCTTTTACATCTTTACAAGAATTAATTAATCCTCAACAATGCCCTATGAGCTAGGTATGCACTGCAATAATAACAATAATAACAATTAATAATTCATGCATTCTACTCAAAAATCACTTCAGGGATTAAAATGCATCTGTAATACTTGGGGTTTATTAACATTTTCCAGCAAATAATAAAACCCATGGTATTGTGTTAAATCTATATAATATCCTTCCACAAATCTTTTGCAGACTGGGGCAAGACTGGAGGCCTAGTGAGGCACCAGTATATCAGCGTGAAGCGAATGACTGACTCCAGAAAAGTTCAAGCGTAGTCCACTAGCAATCCAGGTGCCAGACTGGAACTTGCCACGCAGGGCAGTGCATAAATAAATACCAGCGAACCAGGAAGGCTCTTTGTTCATTTTTAGCTCTTGTTTATGCAGAGGCTCCCCCAGTTTGGGCATGTGTGACCCCATCCTACACAAACACAGCACCAAGAAAGTGTAAGCGCTGGGTGAGAAAGGGCAGTGACTCAGCACCTCGTTGAGCAACAGGGAGAGCAGGGAGGAGCCTGGACAGCACCGGGCAAACACTTTCCCTCAACACTTTCCCTCGTAAAAATTACCATAGTGCCTTAGATATGCAGGCAAGCCTCAGTTACACCTGATATTTAAACCAGTTGACTTAAATAGAAGAACCATCAGGCTCCCATGGGAGAGCTCCGGGCTTTCCAGAGTGGAGGGACTTAGGTCCTGGAATCAGGCTCCCGCATGGACAGTCCGATTCCCAACAAAGATGCTTTTGTCAGTTTGCATCCCAAAGTGGATTAACCCAAACCACAAGGGCACTTTAATCCTAATGAAAAGGTACACCCACATCATAGGAATTCCACCGTGACTTCCCCACGGCTTCCTTGTGGCTGCGAGCTCTAAATTGGAAGCACTGACTAGTTAGAGCTGGTGGCCTTCATACTCTGAGACTTTATTTTTTTCCCTTAATTTGAGGGAGATATCAGCTTGGGGAGGAAAAAAAAAAAATCTCTAAATTGTTTGTCTTTGTGTTCTGCATACCGAAAAAGGAAATGGAGGTTTTATGCTTTTTGAAGCTGCTGCTGCTGCTGACTGTTTGCAGGAGAGGACATGCTGGAAACAGACTTCTTTCTGAGCAGGGAACATCTTCTGCCCCTACCTTAGCATACTAATTCATCAGTAACTGATCAGTGGACATATATGGTAAAAAATGTCTAACACTGGTGATTAACCTACCTGTAGCACTAGTTTTTATCAGATGCTTTAAAGTAAACACACAGAGATAACGTTGTAGATCTCCATAAAGCAGGGAGGAGTCAATCCCAAAACAATCATCTCATTGATACACATACAAGATCGATCTAGGAGGCTTCTGCTTCCCAGAATAAACAGCAAGAGCAGAGGCACAGCATGACCAGGTGAATAGTCCCTCATTCATAGGCAGTTGATGAACTGTGATCCAAAGCCATGAAGTGGCTCTCAGAAATTTCAGGACACAATTGTGCCATTCCAAGCACATTTAGCTCTACGTGGGTGTTAAGATACGTGAACCTGTCAGCATCTCCCTGGGATACAGAGCCTTCTGCAGGACATGGGCTGCTCGCCTTGGCTCTTCTGCGTAGGGGCAATTTCATGTTTCTATTTTTGAAAGCTACCAGCAGGCCCCTGAAAAACAGCTGGGATGGGGATACTTAGGAAACAGAGCCGTTGGCCTTACTGTTTTATTGCTGCTGACCTTCCACCCAGAGGCCCAGCATGCCCTAAAGGCTTGAAGAGGAACACAAGTGTGTGTGAACATGTCACACCAAGAAGGGCTTCCAGATCCAATGCTAGAGGAACTGATTTTTAAAGAAAAGGCAAGAGAAACAGAGAAGAGATGCCCCATGCTTGAGCCCCGTCAAGGAAAGGCCCCTGCACCTTGACTTCCTGCTCCCACTGGGACCCATTCTACTTTTTTTTTTTTTTTTTTGAGAGGAAAACCAGTGGGTTGTTTCTGCAGTCCCACAGCCCCCCTGCCCACGGAGGGCAGAGGATGCCACTGTCCCCCTGGGCTCCCACAGTGGCTCCTGGCACAAGAGGGAGGACAAAATAAAAGCTGATTTATCATCCCTTACTACCTATAATCCAGTCCCAGGAGGATTGCTGGATGTTTCACACAAGAAGAGGAGAAAAATGAGCAAACAACACAGAAAGATGCTGATACAGACCTGACTCAGAGAAATGGCACAAACTGACCTCAGCAGGTTTAGTTAGGTGCAGCACTGTAACTTCAGCGTGGAGTTGTTAGAGGCATAGGAACAAATTTATGTTTTGGCTTTAATCACTCTCTAAGGATTGTTTTAATTTGGGAAGGGTGTGTGTTTGTTTGTTTTTAGTTACATATGTAAATATCCACATTGGTTACTTCTCAAACAGAAATATTGAAGGGGGCCCTGTTAACTCCATGGTTATGGCAGAGCTCCCTTCACAGTGGGGTTGTATCTCAGATGTTCCATCCTACAATGGCTGAGCAAATCCAAACCTGTTTTATTTTAGCATGGTTACGAAAAAGGGTGTGTACCAGCTGCTCTCACACACCTCTGAAGTTTCAAGCAAGACATATCTGGCCCTTATAGGAGATCAAACAGATTATCTCACAGGGCCAGGATGTGGTTACAAAAAATTCAGTCTTGTAAGCGTCACAGTGATTCATAATATCTACATTACTCGGTATAATTACTGCAGAGTAAATAAAGGCACAAGTACAAAAGGTATAATATTTATTATTTACCTTGATCTCTGTCACATACTATTTTAATATTTCCTGTCAGTCCAAGAATCCAGCCAACCTGAAGAAGATTTCTCTTTCTTGCCCATACTTAGACCTTGCTTTTCTTTCATTATACTGATATTGTTCTGGGTTTTCTGTGAGGGGAGTATGGGGCTAGGACTGATTTGCTCCTTAATCAGAGTCCTGAAAGACTCCTCATGTGGCCTTCAGCAAGCTGTTTATTATCAGGGCATGAGCTTCCATCTATAAAAAGAGAGGACTAACACAGCTACTAATGGTGATTATATTATTGTTAACACATAATTATCTATCTCACAAGAAAATTGGGAGGGTAAATTAGTGTTTATGAAGTATTTAAAGATGATGATAATATTATTTATGTGAGGGCTATACTTTATGTCTTGAGGACACTTTCTAATTAGGTTTTGCTAATGATGATGTCAAAAAGGTGTAGAAAAAAATACCAATATATACATTAAAAAGACCTTGGGTTTATTTCTTATATTATTTGCATCAGTTCTTTTCCTGTAGACAGATAAGCTATATCCACTTATACAAGATGTTAAACCTTGTTTTCTGGTGTATTAAGCATAAAATAAATGAAGTAGATGGCAGTGCCAAAGCACACCCTGCAGTGTGTTATTAGACACCTTGCTCTGGTGATTAAAGCCCTCGAAGTCAATAGAGGTTTGCAGTTGTGGGGTTGTTTTTGTTTCCCTACCCTGCTGGTCAAGGATTTCATCCTGGATCTCCAGCCTTGTCTTTCACTGCACATCACTGATGTGCTTAACACTCAATTAAAGCACACCCAGGATTTATTCCATACAATCCCTTGGTGAGAGGCTGACTGCAGGCACTCAGAAGGACAGCGAGCGCAAGTCCAGCCAGAAGGATGACTTCCCTGGGGCCTCTCGTATTTTCCCTTTTTTTAGTCAATTATCTACATTTCATTGAATATCAACTTCTTTCAGTTTTGTTCTTGAGGACTTCTGATAACGTATCAAACTTCCCCGAGCTGCCTGTAATCTCCACCCCACCTTGACGTGCACCACAATGACAGTGACTGTGAGTGGCTGCAGTAGATTAAGCACCGTATTTCCACAAAATATTTCCAATAAGAGACCAAATTTTATGAGCTGTGCAAGCATCCTGTGTAACATTCCTAGCAGGTACATAAAACACTTCAGGGTATATACAGAAAGAGAGTTTTGACTGGGTAGAGCAGTGCATTAGAAATAGCTCTCAATCATTCATGGTGCTAAATGTGTGCCAAAACATGAGACCAACACACACACGCACACACACACACACACACACACACAATAAAGGGGCAGGAAAAAAACCCAAATCTCACATTGGAAGAATGATCTGAAAATTATTTCCTCAGCTAAGCCAATATTTTGTACAACACAGCTTTCTGTGAGTCAGCCTTTTTGTGTTACAGAACTTAAAATAGCAAAAGTGAGATAACAGTAGGCTTGTTGGAAATAGAAAATTTCAAGGGATACAAAAGAAATCACCACAGTAAAACAACTTTTGGACCTAGAGAGTGGTGATCTGCTGGTAATAGATTACTGTAAGAATATATCAAATAATCCTAAAAAAAGTGACTTCTATCTGAGATTGTAAAACATAGAAAACCCCAGCTATGCAGGAAGCCTACCATAGGGATTTCAGCCACTCCCAAACCATCCTGCAGCACTGAGGGCAGAGAGCACAGCTCCCTGATTTCTCTCTTTTGTCTCTCCAATAAGCAGGAATGGTTTCATCCCAACCAACTTTAATTTTGCTTACACTGCTGAGAAGCCCTAGGCCAGCAGAGAGGAACCTCAGGCAAATTCAACACTGATTTCACATAGTTCAGGACATGGCTTAATCAATATACGTATAGGAGGAGAGAGAATATTTCTAGAGGCAGAGTAAGCAGGGGATGGGCTAGCAATTATGCAGACTTACTGGCCACATCCCAGCCTTTGATGCTTTCAGGCCTGGATGAAATGAGTCTCCTACCAAACCCATCAGGTTCTCTATTTGCTTACATGATGTGCAGTGTACCCACCTAGAAGAGTTCCCTCTGGGAGCACAGATCATACACCTGCTGGTAATTCTGCACTGTCAGAAGTGATCAGCATGAGATGGGGTGGAGCCCCACTGTGGCCTGTGTGTAAATGAAGATCATTAATAAAATTTACCCAAAGAGGAAAAAGACACTCCATGCACTCCAATTTTTGGCAGAGTTGGGCTTGTCTCTTTCCTAATATAATCTCCTCTATAAGCACCCTGTCCATCTCAGATTTCATCCTCTTGCTTATGGATAATTCCCTCTGTTCACACATACTGAGGTTCAAAATCTATCATTTGTTAACTTAATTGGCCACAGGGCATTTTGCAAAGAAGTGGCCTCATGCAGATCCATGGCGTTTGTCTTTCATTTTTCATTTCTTCCTATAAAATACAGGTTCTGTTCTGCAAGGCACCAGGTAGAGGCAGCTTTGCCAGACATGTAATGTAAGCAAAGCAAGCTGAGGCATGGATACTGCCTGGACTTACACAGTAGGTTATTTTTGAAGCTGAGAGCAAAACCTTCATCTCCTGTGCCTTCTTGGGGAAGGCTCTCTCTGGTTGGACTCTGTCTCAGTGTTCAGACCGAGAGTTTCTGCGCAAGCACCTTCCCCCTCATCACTCAGGAATTTTTATTTTAAAATGTCTATGAGGACATAAAAAACTTTTCATTTTCCACATCCTGTCATTAAGCAGCTGTACTCCAAACAATGAATGATGACAAATCAAAGCAACAGTTTTAACTGAAGCAGGATTACACTTGGCATCGCTATTTGTTATGTGGCTTACTGGACAGCAAGACAAATGTGTACTTCTGCTGCCCTTTCCTGCTGCCAGCTCTGTCCCCTATTAATATATAATGGCACTATTGGAGAGAACACTGTAGCAAAAGCACCTGCAGGATGAGGTGGTTTTTTTTTAATCAAATTATGTCTGGGCCAGCAAGGGCTGGGGTTCTGCAGTTTTGGACGGGACCCTTGGTTCCTCTGGGCTGGATTCTCACCTCTGACACTGACCCACCACTATCTGGTGCTTCAGCAGGAAGAAAAAGATTTTGAAAAGCCTTCTTGTCCATGGTGCCTTCTAATACACACAAAAAGACAGCTGTCCTGACCTGGGGGCATCAGCTCACCAGAGAATTTTAACCAAAATCCTGCTTCATTGCATTGCATTATTCTCCACTGAGTAAGGTGAAAACATATCAACCCATGCCTGATTAATTATGAGACAGCACTTGCAGGGGTTTAAGTAATATCACACTTTGCTTGTGCATCCTCCAAAGCCTTGCTGGTAATGATGATACATGGCTGTTAGCAGAAATGCCATTTAGAAACTGGAGATACAAAAATACTCTCTGAGGATGCTGCTAGCTTTACACAAATGGATGTGGATGCATAATCACATTACTCTGCACCAACATGGTACTTCTATAACAAGAGGCTCCAGTTGCTGTACCCAGCAGGGCAGGGAGCTCACACCTAAGTAGGAGGCTGCAGAGGGACGGCAGCCCTCATGCAGAGTGTGAGCCCCTCGAGGGGCCCAGTCCAGCCTACAGAGTTGATCAGGCTGCAGGCAGGACCTTTCTCACACCATCTCATCCCCAAAACAGCCCCAGGATGCCTGCTGGCACCCAGGACATCTCCTGGTGACCCTCTGCATACAGAATGACATTTAGCAATGTCTGCTTGGAATCGTTCTCGGGTCCTTCTGGGCCATCTTTCCATGCAAACACAAGACCCATTCAGCCCAGGTCCTATCCACAGGCAATCAGCAGTCATTGGGATCATTCATGTTCCAAAAACTGCACACACACTCAAGTTGTTCCTTCGGCAGTGGCCTGGAGTGACACTGCCGTGCACTTCCAGCCCCTGTTGTTTCAGCATTCACACTGTCCCACCTCCGTGAGGTCCACGGGACTTGGGTAAACATAAATAATGGCAACATTATGGCCCCATTTCACATCCAGGATTGCAAATGGTATTTCTATTTACTATTGAGCATCTCTTTATTCATCAAATACATTAGAAAATCCATTAAAGAGGAAATTAGGGATCTAATGACCTGCACCATCATTCAAACCTGGTGTTTGAGACACAGTCATTGAATATAGTTCAGCGCTTGCTTCTCCTCTTGGCCGATGACTCACTGGAGGAAGGAGCAGTGCAGTGAGACAGCCTTACTCACCCTCCACGCCGGGAACAGGCTGGCAGCACACATGGTGTGGGGATGAGCACAGGGCAGGAGACACCATGGGGCTGTGCCGTGGGCAGGGCAGGAGCAGCGTGAGGACAACAAGGGCAGTGAAGGCAGCGAAGGCAGCAAGGGGAGAGAGGGCAGAAAGGGCAGACAGGGCAGCCGGCTGCCCACTCACAGCTACGCTGCTGGGAACTGCGATGGCTGTGAAGGAATGCACATCATGGACAGCTGTGGCATGGCTGTATGTGTGTGTGTATAGAATGCAAATATTTAGAAAACAGGAGTGAACAGCCTTGAACCTGCCTTGTAGCTCTGTCTGTGCTGCAGGTGCACACCGGGACCTGTGGCTCTGCAGGGAGCCACCACTCAAGGGCAAGATGATGACAGCAACTGGCACCTCAGTGAAGCCAGACCTGAGGTTTAAGTAGCAGCTCCATTGACCTCCCACAGTAGCTATGAGTTGGCATATCCCCAGCTCCTTCATGGTCTGCCATCACAGCTGTACAATGAGGGCAGCTTTTCTGATAGGACTTTCCACCCCAAATCTCTTTCTAACAGCTGACCACAGCCAGGCTTCCCAATCTTAAATTTGCAGTGAGCTCCATAAATTGTTTGAGTGCCAATGTTGTATATATAAATCTATACATGAACTGTGTGTTTGTGCTGCTCCTTTTTATTAAACAAGATGAACAAATCAGTAGCTGGTTTTATGCCTCCAGGCACTTGGGTCATCTCTGACTTTTACTCATCTCAGAGTTCACATTTCAATAAATGGCTTCTCTCCCTGGCAGGAGAGTAGGATAAAGTAAATGATACCATCTTCCTCAGTGAAGCTGCTCCCACCAGCATGGAGCAGGGAAAAGGCAGGGCTGGGGCTTCCCTCACACCTTTGCCAGCATCTGCATCTGGGGAGCACTGCACCATCCTCAAATCTCCATCCTTAGTTCTGTGCGATAGCAGAAGCCAAGGCAGAATTTAGTCCCTCCTGAACATTGCTACCTCCTTCATTCCCCTTCCAGAAGTATAACAAAGTCCTTTTCTCCCTTGGCTGCACAGCATTGGCATTTGCTTCCACGACATCCCAGTGAGGAAGATTTTGCAGCCTTTAAATGAACTTAAAAGATCTTGACCAGGAGCTCAGCTCAGCAGCTTAGAGCCTGTCACACATCGCATTCCCATCGCTTTCAACTGGGTCTGTGACTGTTTTGCAAGTGACTAACACAGAGCTGCAAAAGATTTAAAGCTTTCTAATAAATGCCATGTTCCCCCTTCACTGCACACAGACACACACACACTGCATTATTCTAATGCCCTGCTAAGCTTTCTAGCTCCTTCTTACATCACACAACATAATCAGCCATTTGGCCCTGAGTCAGTGTTTCCATGAAGCAGAGTCAGTCTAAAAAGCTTTCAAGGCACTGGGATTGTTTTTGTTTCTGTAATGCTTTAAAAATGCTATATCTTGGGACCAAAGACTATTCAGCGAAAACATGGCATTTCTGGATGCCTTTCAGTTCTTGCATCAGAAATGCTGGCACTGGGAACCAAATTGTTCCCATATTTGAGCTTGGTACCAAAATATCAAGTTTTTGTTTGTGAAGTTTATAAAAACAAATTGGTATAGAGTTGAATTTATTAATCACAGGGAAATCAAAACAGCTCAAGGGGACTGTCTTAGCCCCCTCTGTACTTTAGCTAAACAACAACAGGTCACGGCTTACCAGTGGCCACATTTTGGCCATAGTAGATGAAAGCAATTAGAATAGTTCACATGTGTGTTCAGGAGTCAAGGCAGTATCAGTGCATGCCTGTGTACTGACCAGCGTGCACTGTGTGTGCAGACACACAGCTGCTTCTGGATGTGGTGTGCTTACACAGAAACATGCCCAGGCACCCTATACCTGTACTGTATATAGAAGAAATCTCTTTTTATACAAGCCTGAGAGCTATCAGATTTGTCCAGTTTTGGCCGTTCTCAGGGGGCAGATGAGCACACTGCCTGGCAGGGAATGCTGAAAAGCACATGGGTGCTCATCCCAAGTCCATTGTGATGTGACCAGCCCAGCATCAAAATACTAGGGCCCATGGGTGACAGAATTCGGGGGGTTTAGATTAGATATTTGGAAAAATTTCTTCACTGAGAGAGTTGTCAAGCATTGGAATAGACTGCCCAGGGAAGCTGCGGAGTCACTAGCCCTGAGAATGTTCAAAGGACATACAGATGTGGCATTTGAGGACGTGGTTTAATGGTGAACATAGTGGTGGTGCTGGGTTGATGGTTGGACTTCATGATCTTAGAGGTCTTTTCTAATCTTAACAATTCTCTGAATCCCTTTAGCAATCTCTTCCAGTTGCTCTACAAGAAGGTACTCCAGCTTTTTAGCAGACATCTCCCAGCACTGTCTCCTTATCCCTAGCAACACTTGGGTGCCATCAAATGTTGCATGGGGGCAGGGGTGACACACTGTCTGTGTCATTTGACCGCTGGTAAATGTATTTCTCATCCCTGCTTATTACACATTATTACTCATGGCTGCCCAGGTTTATTTTGCTTTCTAAGGGGAGGAGCGGTCAGATCAGCAGCAGAGAAATCATCATACAGGCATTTTGGTGTATTTATGTCCATTCTTAGCCATCCTCTTCTTTTTTGCTGTTTTTAGAAACCAAGGTTACAAACATTACATGACACCAGTTGCAACCACTGACAGGTTTAAATGTCATCTGAGAAAAGGAGTGGTGAGGAAGGCTGTGCTTTGAATTTTAACAGGGAGCACGAGTTGGTGGAATATTGCTGGTTTGAGGGATGCTTAGGGAAGAATCAGAAGGTCTCTCATCTCTTAAGTGATGCCTGTAGCCAGGAGGAACAATATTTTCTAGAAAAAGAGTGGGTTTGTAACAGAAATCTTTAGAAACAGACCTGCTATCCTATGGAAAACAGCAATTTTTTTCTTAACCAAAAATGCTTCCTTTTTTGTCCTGGGGAGAGCTCCCGAGCCCAGCCTCAATCCCAGTGAGACACTGTGACCAGGAACATCTTTATTCCCATTTGAAAGGGCATCGCGGGGTAATGCAGGACGTTTGTCTTGGCCAACAAAACGAAACTGCCCAGCAACAAAATCTCCCAATCAGAACTTAAGATTTGAATTGAAAGGTTTTGCCCCCAAATCTTCAAGTTTCAAATTTTCAGTAAAAACTCTACTTTCTTTGGGGTTTCTGGTTGATGACATGGAGTTTTTTTAAGGCCACTAGAAAGGATGGTTAATCATTTCCATTTATCCTTGTGGTAGGGGCGAGCCGTGTGCCATCTCTAAAAAAACAAATAATAGCCCCTGGTTTTACATCTAGGAAAAAAACCTCTAAATTTTATAGTGGCTGTTATTAAACGACAAATTTTATCTGTCTCTTACCATCTCAGCACTAAGGGGGAAGTTGAAGAGTTTTCTAAGAACTTCTTAAACTGCCAGTGAAAACCAACATTAGAGATAAACCATGGTATCTGAAAATCAGAAAATAGCTTCTCTCCAGCTGTGTTATCAAGCAGCAGCACAGCACTGTGAAGTGCATTTACTGTGCAGTGACTGGAAAAAAAATGGGGAAAACACTGGGAAACACAAGGGATATTTTGGGCACCCTTTGATGTGCAGAGCATCTGAGAGAGGGAAAAAAAATATCCCTCAGATATACCAGGATTTCTCCTGAATCTAAAGTTGGAAGAGATTGAAAAGTTACATTTCCCCCTATTTTAAAGAAATACCTATCAAAGTTCACAGAAGAGCACTTGGCTGCTTCCAGGGGATGAGCAGGGACCAGCCATGGTCCCTCTACTCAAGTCAGGTCAGCCCCATGGCCATCGTGTGCAGCACAGCAACACACCTTTTCCCTGATAATTTCCACATATATAGAATCATTTGGGTTGGAAAATACCTCTAAGATCATCAAGAGACATTTATGATCATCTCGTTCTAACACCTTCCATTAAACCAGGTTGCTCAAAGCCCCACCCAGCCTGGTCTTGAACATTTCCAGGGATGGGACATCCACAACTCTGGACAGCCTGTTTCAGTGCCTGACTACCCTCCCCCTGAGCTACTGAACACGAGCTTGGGAAGGATAAATATTGGACTCCAATTCAGCCCTAATTGGGCACATGTTATATGCGGAGACTAAGCAACCAGGGGATCTCATGGACCTGTAAAAGCTGTTTCCAGCCCTGGTAGCCCAGAGAAAGAGAACAGGTTCAAGCATCAGTTTTAGGAGCAGCCCAAGCCCAGGTTTACACAAAAATATTTTGGAAGGAGGCTGAACTAAATTGGTGAAGGAACACCAACCTGCATCACCAGCTGTGCAGGGGAGGCACTGGCTCTGACCCTGCCATCTTTTGTCCTCCAGCCAGGGCAAACAGCCAGATTTCAGTGAGTGGTTAAAGAAATGCACAGCAAGATGCCACAGGTGTTATCTTCACAGAATCATAGAGTCTTCATGGTTGGAAGAGACTTTCAAGATCAGCGAGTCCAACTGTCAACCCAGCACCACCATAGTCACCCCTAAACCATATCCATAAGTGGACACCTCTTGAATACTTCCAGAGACAGTAACTTTATCACCTCCCTGGGCAACTTATTCCAATGTCTGACCACTTTTTTAGTGAAAAAAATTTCTAATATCTAATCTGAACCTCCTCTGGCAAATTTTTTTTTCTAATCCCCAGCCTGAGGTTTAGCACAAAGTTGGAATTGTAGGCAGGGACTGTGACAAGGGCTTTTTGGAAAACACTGAGGAGAGAGCGGCTGTATATATTTCAGTGGAGTTAGTTTGGAGCTACAGTAGGATAAATGAGCCTGAGAACTAGTTTAGATGTTAAAGGAAGTGTATCTGACACTGATTTCAATAGACTAATTCCAGATTTATATTGCACTGAGTTTAGAGCCAGTGAATACACAGCACAGTGATAATTATAGAGAGCAATATAGAAAAACAAATCACCATATTAAGAGAAACAAATAGATCCTGGAAAAGTGCCATGTTTTTAAACTGGGCCACAGTGACTCGGGCTGGTCGGTGCCTATTAGATCATCCTCATGACCAGGCATTTGGTTTCTATATCTTAATCATGCTGAGAGGCTCAAGCAGAAGAAAGAAAAAGCAATTATCTTTCCCTTAAGAGGATGATGTGTTTAAATAATAATAAGAAGGAAGAAAGAATGCTGGGCCAAACAAAAACCATAGAAAAATCAAGGGAAAGACAGATTCGATCCGGCACGACTTTCTCAGGCTTTCAGAGAGCATTTTCTCCTGCCCTGCAAACCTCCCTCCCCCCGTCTTCCAATCCACACAAAGCAAGAAGTTAAAGGTAAACATCTGTTTCTGCTTGCTAACCTTTCTTTCTTTCCTTAGGAGGCTCTTACTGCTGACAAGGGCACTGCACATATTTCACTCCGAAAGATCAAGCGAGGATAAAGGGAGCGGTTTCCTGCTCCTAAAAGCCGCCCGTGCCAGCACGGTCATGCTGCTTAAGCACGGCCCTTAGTCATCGCCAGCATGAATGAAAAGCCGAGGCAGCCCTGGGATGCAGCGAGAGAGATCTCTTATAAATCAGGACAGTGAGCTGACCTCTGGGTCTGAAATCGCCAAGCCACCATTTTTGGCCTGTTTGTCATCATTTGGTCCTCTGGGCACAGTGTCTTCGAGCCACAGCGTAGAGAAGGGGTGGGAGCAGGAGGAATTCCCCTGAGAAAGGGTTCTTGCCCTGCACGAAGCAACACATCACTCCCCAGCCTGGCTACATCCCTTCTGCCCGCTGCGGCCCCTTGCCAAGGGCTCCAGTGCTGCCCCCAGGCCCCACATCGCCTGGTTATGCAATGCCAAGTGACATTTTATTTAGGCTGTTCCAGAGGAGCAGAAAGAAAACACACAATGTGATGCTTTCCAAACACCCTCAAGTCATACTCTTTCCATCTTTATTTTTCATCTCCAGCAGCAGAGCACAGCGTCTCTCTCTCTGCCTGTGCAGACCCTGTGCCTTCACCCCATCGCCCTCCTTCCCAAGCTGGGGCTCCTGACCACTGCTCCAGCTGACCTGGCACACCCCTCACCCTCCGAAACGTTGGAGAGATGAGATCATCCAGAGCAGCTCATAAGACAAACATCCTGACAGCTCTCACTAACATTTTCCACAGGTTTCTCATGCTCCATTAGCTTTTGCTAGATCGTATCACAGGGCAGTCGCCATAATTAATGGCTTGTGTACTTTTGCACACACGGGTTCTTATAATTCCCCTGCTCCTCTCTAAACAGAGTCAAAATCACCAGCCCAAGGCAGCAAACGTACTCAGTCAATCCATAGCTTGGCAATCACTTATAACCTGTTCTTTTGACAAATTTCCCTCTGTTCCACCGACGTGTGTTACTTGAAAAAACCCTGTGGCCACCTCCCTTGTAAGCGATGAGGCATAAACTGAATTAGTAACTCAGCTAAAAACCCTTCATCTCAATAATTTGCCCACAAGGCTCGGGGACTGAGGAAAACAGACCAAAACTTTCTTGTCTGGATCTAACCTTTACCTAGAGCTGTGATGAGAGAGAAGTGATGTAAGGAAAAGGACAGGGGCTTCCCTGTACAGACAGGGCTGAAAAGATAAAAAGAAACATGCATGCTGTGAGTCTTTCCCTTCCCACACTTGAGGACCAGCACCTCTCTCTGCCTCACAGCAGCATCTGACCATGACCCCAGCACCTGCACACGCTTATGTTCTGGTGGTAATAAAGTTGTCATTGTGGGGGGATGTTAATGGGCACATCAGCAGCACCAACAGAGTTGTCATTGCTGGTGCCACAGTTCAGGAAGGCATCACTGATATTTACAGTGGAGTACAGTGGTGGTTTAAGCAGTATTTGGGTTTAGGAGCCGTTACATTATTGTGAAATATGCACAACACTGGCGGATGCTTAAAGTGCTGCTATACTGTGGCATAAACTCAGTATTAATTTTGACTCCATAGAGGAAATTGAAAATGGTGCTCTCAAAATCATTGTGCTGAGTGAAATTCAGCAACAGGGGAAAAAACAGCCTGGAGGGAAATAAAGCAACTTTACTTCAGGCAGCCAAAAGACCCTGTGGGACTCACTGAGCCCAGGCCCAGGGATGCCGCGGAGGTTGGGGGCAGCGTGGTGGGATGCAGGGGATTCTGGCATTGGAGCCCCACACCACAGCTCTGCCTTAGTCCCAGCTGGTAGAAACCTGGAGAGCCCCTGGGGATGATGTTTCGCCTGTGAAGTATCACTTGCTCTAATTTTAGTCCTGTTTATGTAGCATCTATGTAGGGGCAACATTCCTGGAGGGGCTGTGCTGAGGGAAAAGCCTGTGCCCCCAGTCCTAGAGCAGGACTCGTGTCTGCCAAGTCCTTATGCCCCAAGCACTGGATGCAGGCAGCACTTGAATGGATGCTACCTGAATCTTACAAGCTGTATCCTGACAGGCAGTAGATTATAGATATATAATCTGTAATATCTATAAAAATAAAAAAAGCCCATTTCAACTGCCACCCCAAAATAGCCCCCCTGATGACTTCACATGTCCTGAGCTCTCTTGAAAGAGCTGTGCAGAACCCAGCCCTGGTCTGTGGGTGCAAAGGATTCAAAGTCTATTTGAATGAGTATCAGAAATAAGTGGGGTTTATTGAACTGAGATAAATTCTTGGATCTCATCCATATAGAAAGGAAATGCTCAGAATTCATCTGAGAGTTGACTCAGACCTGCCCTTTCAACCTCATATTCTGACATTACAACCTGTCTATAAAAAAAATTAAAAAAAAAAAATCTCAAACCTCTAACAGGGCTTCAACATGTAGCAGAACTGAGCCCAGAGAAATAAGAAACAGAAAACCAAACCCCTTGAATAGCTCCATGGGAACCACTGCTGATGTGTGCTGTCTTCCTTTTTCTCTGGCTTAGGAAAGGAAAACCCTGCAGCTGGAGCAGAAGCGAGGACCCTGCTCTACCTGGGCCCTGTGGGACCACACGTCACAGGCATTAGCTGGGCGATGACAGAAGAAGCAGCTGTTCCCACTCCCCCAAAGCCTATGATGAGCTGCAGGGATGGCTCCATCACAGCAGCATCCCTGAATCCCCCCAGCTCATCCCCACAGCTGTTGGAGTATAAATCATGCAGCAATGCCAGCCAGGACAGGGGCTCCCACACCAGAGGTGCAAGTCTCCATCAGCTTTTGGTGGAAAGCTGTGAGCAATCAGTGGATTTTCCTGTTCTCTCCCAGGATTTGTGGGAGCGGACGTCTGGCTTGGTATGGCTCAGATTAGTTTTCATATATATAAAATTCTGCTGGCAACACAGCTGCCCTTTATTTAATGCAGATTGTGCATGCTCCCGGAGTACAGCAAGCATTACCTCACCAACTGGATGTGATTTCTCAGCTCCCTGCCTTCAATAAAAATTCTAACACCTGCTAACTTTTTAAACAAATTATGTATATTAGAGCAGAACCCCCCCACTTTTTCTCCTGAACTAGCAGCCATGCGTCTTGAAACCAAATCCTCTCCAAGACATCTGGCCAGTGCTGGTGTCGTTATTACAACCTCTCCCCTGTGGTGCCAGTGGCAGAGAGCCCATGGACCTGTTCTGTAGCCTGGGCTCCCTCTGACACACTGAGCTCCCTGGGAATCTGATGGAATGCTTTCAAGAGTGCCTTAAAAAAAATCAAAAAAATAGAAAAATCTCTGTTTGTAAGTGTAAAACAAAATTATGGAAAGTAAAAGGTGAATCCTCAGTTTGCTTCTGCTGGTGTGGATGCTGATGTCTGAGGCTGAAACACACTGCAGAGGCTTTTATCATAGATCTGTGCAGGAAAAGTGTCTGGGCTGCAGAGACCATGGGGAAGAGGAGAACAGAGGTTCTGGGTACAGTCCTCTGAAAAGCTGCTTTCCCTCCTCACCCCAGCAATAAAAAGCCTATACTTGAGCTCCTGAACAGCTGCTAACTAGGAGTCAAACACGTTTTCACCAGACCCAACACCCAGAATTGCTTAATTCAGGTGTGTGCAAATATATTTGCTAGAGCAGGTTCCAAGAAAAGGCTCATTCATCTAAAGAAACATAAATTTGTTTTCTTTTCCCCCAGACCTTTGGAGCACAATTCCCTTCCCAACGATAATGGAAAGAATGAGAAAAGAGCTACAAACCCCCCAGGTCTCCCCACAACCCTATGAAGCAAGAAAGCCCACGTGCAAACCTCATGACCAACCTTTGTTCTGATGACATTTCCAGCCCAGTCACTAGGTCAGAGAGAGCATGAACAAGTTTAATTAAACATCCAGACTGTCTGGTGTTGCTTTATTATCACCTGAGCCTTCCCACTGCTTCTCAAGTGAGACCTGAGGCACATAATCCTGACAACGAATTAACAAGTTTATCTTGGTTGATTGACCCAGACTTTGGAGCCATAGGAGAAAGAACAAGGGCTTGAAGTTAACAGAGCTCAGTGCGAACGATCACTCCTCAGAGACAGCCCAGAGCTCATCAGGAGCAGTTTGACTTTCCCTACCCAAAGTCCTGTCACCGACAGCCTGTGCAAACCATGCAAATGCTGCAATTAGTATCAGAGATAAACCAGATCCATTAGTAGATGGAAGGGGAACTCAATCTGTTTTACAAATGGAAATGAAGTAGCAGCCTCAATTATAGGATTTTTAAAAACATGCAATTTAGCAAAATGTTGATTTCCTTTTCGTTTACTTCGTTCTTTGTCTTTCAGATACTTCAGCTCAAGTAGCAAGCAGTATATTAACCGACCAGATTTTGGCAATGTATTTAATAATCAAGCTCAAATAAGTGCTCTTAGGAAATAATTTTATTTACAGTTCTGCTGGGGAAGAATATTAAAGCTTGAGTATTTGGCTAAAATTATTATCCTACAGTAACATATTTTGAAGGCACTTGGGCCATAGATGACTAGAACTAGTGAGTCAGAGCACATTCATTCCAAAAATTCATCGTCTATTTGGGACATAGGGCAGGATTTGCCCTCCAGCTTCCCCCAGGCAGGGCAGACAGTCACCACCACAACAGCTTCAGTACCTCCCTCACTCCTCCTGTGCCCCAGCAGGGAGATTCTGGGGTCCAGCAAGCAGCTGAATCACTCCTCAGCCACCAGACTCCCTCCTCCATACAGTTGCTTTATGTGTAGATATATTTTACCACATACTCTGCAGCAAGGCTGGAGTTTGGGAACATTGCATGAAGATATTTCAGCGTGTACATGCCTGTATAACAACTTTTTTTTTTTAATTGGTCCAGCCCACGTTACTGTTTAAATAATTGAAGGTGCTCGGCATTAAACATATTTTGCCATGCTTTCCCCATGGCACCTTTCCCACTCCAAACTGTTTGGAATCTGAACAGAGAATAAGCATTAACTAATTAAATTTCTCAAAACAAAGGTTAATTAGTGTGTTTATTTTGGATTATGTATGTATTGAATTATTAAACACTATATGGTACCACAGGAAAAAAAAAAAAAGAAAAGAGAGAAGGAAGGCAGGCTGAAAGGAGGAAACATTCCTAAGCCCAGGGAACAGCTTCTCTGGCTGCTTTGCAGCTACTTTAACCATTTGTTCATGACCCCAGGATGTGCTTAAAAAAAGCACAGCATTTTTGTAAGGCTAAAAGGAAAAGCCCTCCCTAATCCAAAAGGTCCAGCAGCCCTGAAGTGTGACTTTGGCAGATTTGTGTCATCTTAGGACACTGGATAGAGGAGCTGTAGATATCCCATATTTGGCTCAGGATAACATTATACCGGACATCTTCTTCAACACACACGTGTTCCTCTTACAGTCCTGTTTGCTGTGCCAGACACAGCAGCCACTGAGGACAGGAGGTCCCTCCTAGGGCCCCTTGGACAGCAGCAGCAGCATTCCTCTTCTCTCTCCAACCCACCCCCCTTTCCTTTTTTGTCCCAAGGTGGAAAGTTTGCAACATGCAGTCTGTCTTCCAAATACTTAATTACACAATTATCTGTCTGCAGGCCAAGATAATGGCTGGAGTCCCAGAGCCAAACCACGCTGAAAGAAACAAGCTGGTGAAGATTCACCCAGATTCCAGTCTTCACCCATATGTTGGCCGTATAACAGCAGCACCAATGACACAGGATATATGGTTAAACCACTGGCAACATGCAAGAAGATTCAAGTCACATTGTAATCACCTGACAGTGTGCAAACACACTTATCTGCTCTGAAAGGAGGGCACACAAGGCACTATTTTCAAAGCACAAAGGAATCTAAAAAGCTTGCTTGCCTTCTTCTCAAGCTTATTATGTAAAGCAGCACTTCATACATGCCTGGCCTACAGCAACAGGAATGGCGTCAGATTTATCTGCTTTAGCATTTCCAGCACGCCTATCGTGGTGGGTTTGTGATTCATTCTGTCTGAAGAGTCTTATGACAGCTGACATGAGCACCTTTCTTCATCACCAGAAAAAGTCTCTGTCTTTCAGCTTTCAATTCATTTTCTGTACAAACAGGAGTCCCGAGTCAGTTACAAAATACATCTCTTCTTTCAAAGCATCCTCCACTGCTTCTGTGAGCAATAAGCAGTGTGATAGCCCAAAGAGCAAACAAAAAGGAAATTCACAGGCATCCCTCAGATGAGAGATGATCCCTGTCTTGTGCTTACCCAGAACCCAAGCAACAGCTACAGAAGCTTCCCACTTCTGCCCATGTAAGTGTAACATAAATTCCAATATAATATTGGAGATGCAGCTTCTGAGGACTGCCAGATGAGCTCTGCCGACACTTGCAAGGGGGCTGTAAAAGACAGTTCATTGAGGATGGTCAAAAATGGGTCAGTTCCTGCTTTATCACCTTGTGATTGCTGGAGCACTATCAGGAGGTGCAATCAGGGCTGCAGCTGACACCTTCAGAGGAGTCATAAGTGGCTTCAGCTGCTTGTTCTCATCCTCATGTGCTATTCCCATCCCTCGAGGTCAGGATTCCTCCTCACTCCTCAATCTCTGCTAGATTGCCAGTTGCTTGTCACTAGACATTTTTTCAGATTGGTTACTTGCTCAGGTGACCATAGTGCATAAACTCATTTTACAGTCATTTTGCTTATGAAGGAAGGCAAATAAAACTGCCTCTCTGAGGTTTTTTCCTCCCCTCTACTTAACATTTTTTTCAAATGCATTTTTATCAAGGCAATTCTTTCTGCAGATCTAGGAAGGCAAACCTAATTAAAGGCACTTTATTGAGGGACCTGATACAAACACTTCCTTTAAAGATGCAAGTTGTTAAAGCCAAAACTCCTGTCTTTTTAAAGTCAAATATTTTTGTTCTGCTATAGAAGCAAAAATATATCTTTGAATGACAGATATCTCAGAAATCTGCTTTTATTTCCCTTTTCTCCTTTCCTGACAATCTTAGGTTTCACATTCATACCCTTTGGGAAAATTGCCTGGGAAACTTTTCTGATGATACATTGAAGGTCATCTACAGTAAATGTGGTACAAAGTGAACCCAGATCTCAGGCTTTGCAAATGCTCATTATGTAAATTACAGGAGCTGTGAAGATGGAAATGAGGCGTACAGATGCTGTTATGCACGAAAAAGCAGAGAGGAAACTTATTTCCCTTCACTACAGAACTATAGAGGTGGGTGGTGTCTGCAGGCATTCTCCTTCCTCCCCATGGTATTTCCAGCATGAAGAGGTCACAGATTCTCTATGACTGTTGGGTCAGAAATGACTGGCTCCATGGTCCTCCATGTAGGTCAGGTACTGGGATAGATCTTTAAATTCATCACACATCTGGGGAGAATCACAGGCCAAATGCAGCTGCAACCTGGATGGGAAGGAACAGGGAGGGTGCCTGTCCAGGGCAATTGTGAATGCCTGTTCACAACCCTTATTTCTGGGATTAGTCTTGTTGACTTTCTTGGCCAGGGCTAGACCTGAGGAGGAATGTATTTGCATTGTGAATTGCAGTACAGAGACACAGAAGTGCAGGAGATAAAGATTCAGCACTTGATTTCGTACATCCTTGGGCACATCACTTGGAGGCCAGATTTTGAAAGATGCTAGAGATCAAAGGAAGAAGAAAGATAACCAGCTTAATTTTCAGATTTGTTCCTGGGCATGTGATTCCTGCACATTTCAATAGGAAATAAGCATCTTTATTCTTTTTAAAAAATGTTACTGCATGTTTTTGGATACATGGTTTCATTGTGAGAAGCCAACAAACATTTAAATGTCAGAACTTAAATTGCACATTGTTTCAGTTTCCCAAAAGAGTGTGAATCCCCCTTTCTTTGATTACTCTCAAGTCTTTCTCATGTTTGAAGCACAATTCTGCTCTAAACAATAAATACCATTAAAGACACTTCAGGTCTGATTTTAAGCAGCAATCAGTGCTCAGCTGCTAATGGGAGCTACTGGTGCTTGGCCCTGTTGAAATTCAGCTGCAGCATCTCAAGCTGAGTTCCTCAAAAATGAAGAAATCAAAACCTCAAGACTGCTTTTGGTATTTTTGGCTTGAGAGCTCAGGAGGGAAGCTGGGATACAGACATACGGATGATGGGGTAGAAGGACAAAGCCGAGTCAGGTGCTTTCCCATCAGGGGACTGGCACTACCCAGAGCAGATCAAATGGGTGAGAAGGACTTCATTATGGATCTGCTCTGACCTGCAGCAAAAAAAGCAAGAGGAAAATGAGAGGAGCAGTATGACAACACTGGAAGGGAAATTCCAACTCCTTGACCTTGGAACAACCTCGCCCTACATGTTAATAGAGCAACAAAGAGAGGAAAAATTATGACATTGCCTCAAAATTAAAAAAGAAACAACAACAACAAAAAAGATCTGTTGAGTCATCCAACAGTGTTCACATCAAGATATTTTCTTAGTAACTGTGCTAAGAGAGTGAATGTAACACATTCTGGTTTGGCTCTCCCTTCAGCAGCGAGATTGATTTGCATTAACACATGGAGATCTGGTTTACAACAAGGTTCTCCAGACCTTTCACTTCTTTCATTGTTTCCATCATGTATCTTGGATAGAAAATCTGCTTTTGTAAAAAAAAAAAACACACCAGGCAGTGCCAGGGCAGATGAAGCTCCACCACACACATCTTTTCTTCGAGAGGTTTTTTGTCTGAAAGGCCGTTTTGAGGAGCACGAAAGTTTTGTCCTTGACCCCACCAAGATCCTGCACCACCAGCTGTGCTGGGCGTGGGGAGACTTGCTCCAAGGAGGAACTTGTCCTCCACCAGCCCTGGGTTTTGCAACGCAGTTAGGAAACATCTTGCACTGGCCTTGATTTATGCAGAAATGTTGGCTAATCTCTTTTATGTAATCACCAATAGCTGTTTATAAAGCCTAAGTCCCCAAAATGGAAGGAATGAATTAAAAGAGACAGATGCAGTTTGGCTGGCTCTGTGTCCCAATTACAGCCTCAGAAATGACCTTGTTAGTTCATGCTGATTTAAGCAGGGATTCAACCACACTGCTCACCCACCCCGATAGGAACATTAAGGCTATTTGCTCTGCAGCCCAGTTTTACAGTCTGATCCTGCTCATACCAAAGCAACTGGAATCACTCCAGGTTTATTCCGCTGAAATGTGATCAAAGTCTGGTCAAAAGTCGCGTAAGACTTGAGTTTTTGTTTACCCCAGATCCCCTTGCTTGGCACCCCGCATGCTTTGGGAGCTAACAGCATACCATTCCCACCCAGAAATGGCTGCCTTTGGAAACCCAGAATGAGTCAGTGAAGGGAAAAGCTATAGAGTTTCTTCTGCAGCATCTCTGGGTTCATCCTCCAGGTTGAGAGCCAACCTGAGCTCAATGACCCACTTGGCTGACGAGGCTGCAAGTTGCCCCTGTCCACAGGCACAAGAGCATCTTGACAGAATTATATTCCCAGCACATATGGACACCTGTGATGCACAGACCTGTCCATCAAACAGGCATTTTGGGGTGGGCAGGGTGTGAACAAGCCTGGTGAGAGACTCAGATTCCTGGGAGAGAAGATACAGTGTCTGCTCAGCTATCCCCATCTTCCCCACTTAGAAATAAAGATGCCTCTTGTTTTAAGGATGGAGCCCTTGCCTGGCTCACACAGACTGGTGAAAGAGCCTCCTCATTACTTTTCTTTGTGGAAAAATACTGCTGAATAGGGCTGCGTTTAGGTTGTCTTCCTTCAGCAAAGACTCGGCTTCAGGGGTAGCTGGAGCAGTCCCACAAGTCTTAGAGAATTATTTCTCAGTTTATGTAAACTGAGCACCAGCTCTGTAAAAAAAGGAAAGATTTATGCTTGGCAAACATTTCCAAGGAGCCAATATTTCCCTGTTACTTACTCGTGGCTTGTGAATACAAACCTCACACAGCTGGTACCTCCGCTAATGATCCCATTACAATATGTATTGAGCTGATACTCTGTGATATCTCATTGAGGTATTCATCCATGTCAGAAAGGATTTGTCCATAAAAACATCTCCTCTCATACCATCATTGGATGCTGCATTCATTCGTCCTTCCTCTGTCATCTGATGCTGCCTAATCCCACTTGCTGACATCAATCACAGGGGGAAAATAAGACAATTAACTGGCAATTAATTAAATTATAAACTGTAAGGAAGAGCAGAATATTTGTAAACCTTAATAGCCTTATTAACATGCACATTACAAGCCAGTTGCACAATCCTACAGCTAAGGGTATCTTTGCACAGCCATGACACCACACGGACTTTAATCACAGAGTTCACCTCAAAGGGCTGTGTGGCCATATGAGAAACCTGCCTGGCCACCCTGGAGCTGGGATGGTACCGGTGCTTTACACCTCCCTTCCTGAAGAAAGCTGGTTTAAGGATCAACAGAGCACATGGGGTGCTGGAGCATCCCACCAACTGTGGCTCCTGCAGTGTCCATGCTGCCTTCAGTCCAGAAGGGCATGGGGACAGCGATTCTTCACAAATTTTCTGCGCAAAACAGGCATTTCAAGGTGTGCAACAGGGAGCTCTGCCAGCCCCTGGGCTCTTTGGATGATTATTGATATGCAACAACTCAGAGGCCCGAGGTGACAGCCACCGGGTTCAGGCTCTCTCTGGGATGCATCAGGCATCCAAACAGCGGGACTGGTGAGCCTCAGCTCATTCCCGAGGGCCTTGCTCAGCCGGGTGGAATGCTGGCTTTTCTGCCACAGGGACACGGGTTGGGATAGGGCCTCAAACCTATCAGTGACAGCAACAACGGACTATTGTTATATAACATGTATGCAATGTGGTTTTAGTTCAAGTGGTTTCTCGTAGGACTAAAGGAAACTAAGTGGGAAGGAAACAACGGCTTGGGTCAGGCACCTCCTGCAACGTCGCAGCAGCTATTACAAGGCAGGGGAAGAGGCTCCATCACTGGGGAAGTGGGCTCAAAACTTAAAACATCCAGTAACGGTGCTTGAGCTCTGTTTAAATGTCACAAGAGAGGAGGAGAAACCCAATGCAACCCAAGCAACCTGTAAGTGAGAGCATGAAGCTATAGGGAGCCCTAGACACGGCACTGGGACATGCATTGCAATGGTCATGTTGCCACAGTATCACTGCATGGTCCTCAGGCCCCATGGGAAGAACCTTCACACAAAATCCTCAAGGTACTCACTCTTTTCATACTATTTCTATACTGTTTTTGTCTTGGAAAGGTGGCTGAGTCAGCCCATCCAATATACACCAAACCCTTGACTTTTTCCTAGTCCATTTGTTCCAGAAGAAGTACCATGTAAAGTGGGAGAGTGACCTACTAAAGCATGGAAACGAGAGTGTAGAAGATGGATTGAGCTGTAAATCACGTTTGCCTCCAAGAGCAGGTATAGCCCAACTAGACTCTGCCATCTGCCCTCTCTCCAAATCAGCTGCATCCCAAATCTCAGCTGTGTTAACTCTGGTCCCAGTCCAGCGTTATTTCTGTAACACGTGAACTGGGATGACATGCACCCAGCCTGTTCGTTTATTTGTGGAGCGTGGACCGCTGACTGATGGCCAAGTGCTAATAAAAGCAGTGTTCCCTCTCTTGTGCCATTCCGCGTTGGATACCAGCAGCAGGCTGGACCTCTGGGCACATGGCACTTGCTGTGAGCAGCCGGGGGTCGTCAATGAGCAGCAGCTTCAGATTTTCATTCTTAACTTTGATGGATCTGCAATGCCACATTGTTTTCTCTCCAAGTTCAGCTCTATATTTAGGCAGGGATTCTGTATTTTTCAGAGAGGTTGGTAGCTAACGCTGCTCTGCTGTCGGTACGTCTGTCTCTCTTGTCAATGCACGGCTGTTTTTGGGATGCATGAGGCAGTCAGATGTGACAGAAGCTGAGAGGTTTCTTTCACAGCTAGGAAGGGAGAGGAGGGAGCCAAGCATTTCCATACCCACCCTAGGAGCGCCGGTCCCTGGGGAGGGCTGGAATCCCATGCCGACTGGCACTGAGAACACCCACGTTCAGCTAACCTGACTGCAGCATTCACTGCAGGATAATTGGCTCTGAGGAGGCGTTACAGCAAGAAAAAAAAAAAATTAATCATACAAGATGGGACATCAGACATTTTAAAAATAACCCAGGGTGAAGCTCCAAGAAGCTGCGATGACCAGGGGCCAGATCCAGATCCAGATTCCCTCACCCCAGCTCAGGTCCAGGGTAATGCTGAGCTGGCACTGAGGCCAATGAGATCAGAATCTGGCCCAAATCACTTGGCCTCCTGCTGCACCCCATGTTGTAACTATCCATGATGTTGACACATTCAACTTGCCACTCGTTTGTGGGACTAATTACACATTTGCATTTGTCTGCACTCGCTCGGCTCCTAGCAACTGCAGTCACAGTCCTAATTAAAATAATAGACTGAGATTGGTAACATTACTGATTTAACAGGAAATTAGAAGAGTTACGTTCGCAGAGTTTAGGTAATTGACACCAACAGCGCTTTCCTTGTAATGTGCGTTCTGTGATTGATTTTGTTCCCCAGTCAGACCTAAAAGCAGCCTGAGAGCACATCCCACCATCAGATTACAGTGCAGGGGAATTAAATGGCTATTACACCACTGCCTGTTCTAGAGCTGGGCTCGAGCATGGTTTTGAGCTTCCAAATCAAACATTAGCCCTAAAACTATAAGCCTAATATAAAACAAAACATGTTCAGCACAACATGCTCAGTTCCCTTCATAAGAGCATCCCTGCATGGTGCCCATCTGACCGAGTGGCAAAAGAGCAGCTCCTGCCTCCTTGGATGCCTCAAATACCAACTCCCTTCACACAGGGCATGGCCTGAAGGTACTACAGTTCCCATGGGCAGACAGAAAGGCTCCATGTACATCACTGACCATGACATGATGGTTAAAATAGAGTAATTGCCTCAAAAATGAGGCAGACTCTCTTGTCCATAGTTGCAGCTGGGTCTGGTATATTGTGTATCACCTCTTTCCCCACAGCCTGGGCCCACAAGGGCAGATGGGTTTCTGATCTCCTGAATGTCACATCTCCTTCAATACCTTCCAGTTACAGCATTGAGTTGTCCAGGAGATTCCCTACACTCTGTTTCTCTGCGTAGTTTCTGAAGGTCAGTCCTAAAACAGGAGGACAGTGAGAGTGGACAGTGTAGGGGGATCTCAGGGGTTAGAAAGGGGTGGGTGTCCAAAGGGTTTTACACCACTGTGATGAGGTGTGACACCTTAATAGCTACATCCTCATGGCAGGGCACCTGCAACACATTTCGGGTGACTCAAACCCATTCACTGAGTTCAGCCAATGATTTCCTGTGTAATGTCACACATGACACTGAATAGCAGGTTCTATTTACCAAGAAATATCATTTATATCTGTATATCTATAGAATAAGACACCATCTTTGGAAGTGTATGTAAATCTCCTTCTGAAGAAATGCATTGCCTGTAAATTATTGTGAAAACACTGTATGAAGTGTCAAAACTGCATCAAGTTGCAAGAATATTAGTTAATAATCATCTGCTTCTGTGAAGTCCTTTCTTTTTGCAGACTCAGAAGTGTGCTGGGAAGAACAAAGTACATGTGGTCTGGACTTTCTTATCTGATATTAATCCCAGCACAACAGGGCTATAAAATGTTTTCATGAACGTATATGTCTTCTGCAGAGAGCTTCATGGGGTAATACTGCTGAGAGAGCCACAGTGTAGGAAATACCCATTCATGGTTTATAAATCCTATCCATCTCAGCATGTCTTGGGGAGTATTATCAGGGCCCTGGAGAGCTACTGCAAATGCTACTCTTGCAGCTTGCATGGATAATTGTTTATAAAAGTCTTCCTTCCCTTCTGCTATGCCTGGGAATGATTATATCCAGAAGGCATTTGTTGTGTCCATCTTGTTTGGCTCCAGCAGCTCCCAGAGGTATCACACACGGGACACTCCGGTAAAGCCCTTATCTTCCTGTTGGGCATGGACAAGAAGACTCAGTTACACACATTCTTCTCATTGCTTTATCCAGCTTTCAGGTGGCAAATGGCAGTCTGGGCTTTAATCCCCGTGTGTGCACTGAAATGAACACCGGGACATTTGCTTCTGGAATGTTTCCATATCTCACAGTTTCAACCTCTCTGCTATTAGCAGATATTTGATCCCAATAAATAGTGGCCAAATGCTCAGAACGGATGCTCAGTGTTCCCATCGAACCAGCCTAGAAAGTGCCATCATTTTCTCCGTGTCCCTCATTTTGCCACTCATTACACCATGCAAACAGGGCAAATTGCTCCCGGTGCAGGCGATTCCCACTGCCACAAGGGCAGGTACCTGCGTCCGGTCCTGCTCACTTGGAGTCTATGGGGAATCTCTGGGTGATGAAAAAGGCACGAGGAACTTACGTCCTATGGGTCTGAGTTGGGGAAAAGTCTCAACACTCTGATCCAGCTGTGCCTGACAGAACCATGATGCTGCTCACAGCTCCCACCACCAACCATGGAGTGCTGGGCAGGAGCAAATACGGGAAGTGATCAAGTGCTACAGGCATAGACTGATTCTTGCTTAATCCTTTGCTTTCATAGAATCATGGAATGCTTTGAGTTGGAAGGTAGCTATAAAAGGATCACTGAATCCAACTCCTGGCCCAACACAGGACAGCCCCAAGAATCATGCCATGTGCCTGAGAGCATTGTCCTCATATTTCTTGATCTGAGCAGGGAAACGTCCTGCACCCAGCACATCCGTCCTATCTCTCTCTCTCAGATAAGGAACGCAACTTCCCATCTCAAGGAGGTTCCAAGTGTGAGTTTCCAGCTATGAGTCTAAGGCAACTCACGGGGAGAGGCAGCCAGGGAAACACAACAAGGCACTGCTGCAGAGCAGGGCACACAGCACCCCAGCTGCCTCACGCTGCCATAAATCATAATCCTCATGGCACAGTCAAGTTGGAAACACATGAGAAAGCTTAAAGTGGCTTGTTTGAATGCTGAAGAAGTAAGTGATAGATTCCATTTGATCCCAAATGAAAGACAGTGCAGCCACAGTGCAACCAACTGGAAGAATAGGAGCAAGGAAGGTACAAGAGAGTGGGAACAAGGCAGGAAAATGTGCAGGGATATGGCTGGTGAGTGGTGGGATGTGTGGGGGTGATGGGCAATGGACAACTGTTCTTGTCACTGCACCCGGGATGGAGCGGGGCAGGCACGGACCTGTCATGAAGGGAGAAACAGGCTGTGGCAGCAGCTAGGAAAACACCAATGGCCCGGCAGGAGCTGGGCAGGAATATGGCAATATGGAATATGGGAAGGCCACCCCGAAACACCCTGTGTGCCTTGGACTTGGCACAGGGAGCTGGGTCACTACCAAGGTCTGCCTGGAGCTGCTGAGGACCTCAGTAACACCAGCCAAGGGTCCTGCTTTGTCACCTGCAGTGGGCACTGAGGAGCAGGGATAGGGATGGGGAATGAAAATGCGAATGAGCATGTGGATAAGACTAGGGATGGGGATGAGGCTGGAGACATGCATGGGGGTGGAAATGAGGATAAGGACGGGGAATGAGGATGGGGATGAATGAGGGTGGGGATAGGGATGAGGATGGGGGCAGGGGTGAGGCTGACGGGATCTGGATGGGGACAGGACTGAGATGAATGAAGATAGAGATGGGAATGAGGATGGGGGCAGGGATGAGGACGGAGACGGGGCCTCCCCCCCGTCCTGTTCTGCTCAGGACCACCGTCGCGGAGGGCAGGTGACGGCGCAGCATCCCCCCCTCCATGTCCCCCCGGGGCCGCTCCGGGCCCCGAACCCGCGGCCCCGGGACCCTCCCGCCGCCA
>WEIV01016636.1:319214-523426 GCA_013390005.1 Calyptomena viridis | reverse complement strand
ACCCCGCGGGAGAGGGCGGGGGGGAATGGCGGGAAAGGGGTGCCCGGGGGAGACCCCGGGGGAGGTGGCTGAGGGGAGACCCCCGAGGAGAAATGGCTGAGGGGAGACCCCCGAGGGGAGGTGGCTGAGGGGAGACCCCCGAGGAGAAATGTCTGAGGGGAGACCCCCGAGGGGAGGTGGCTGAGGGGAGACCCCCGAGGAGAAATGGCTGAGGAGGGGCCGCTGAGGGGAAACCCCTGAGAGGGGGTGGGTGAGGGTCACTGTTCTCATCCGTTGGGGCGCACACCCTCCTCTTACGTGTGGTCACAGCCTTCTGTCAGAGCCTCCCTCCACCCTCCATTCGAACACCCTTCTCTACTTCCATCCTTCCTGCAGAATGAGCCAGGGAAGGAGGCAGGAGACTGCTGGTACAGGAGTGGGTGGTGGGGCCGTGTCACGCTGGGCCAGCCACAACCCCCAACAATCTGAATAAAGCCATGAGATACCATCCTGTGACTGATGGGGGGACCCCAAGGCTGAAATTTCAACATCATCAATAATTCTCCCTAAATACAGAGTCCATATTGAGGCTCGCATTGTCTGCGATGCCCGAGCCTGGGGAGGGAGGGGAGGACGATAAAAGGCATAATCAGGTTCTGCCTTCCCGTTTCTATACCAAAGATAGAGAATATTATAAATTTAATAGATCTTCTTCATAATTCATAGCTTGCTTGTGGAAAAAAAAATCATAATAGCTTGGTGTGATATGTCAGGCATCTATAATTCATGGTGCTGAGATCACACAGCCACCATACAGTGGGAGTTCACAGAGTGAGATGTTTGTAATTAATCTGTGAAAAGAGAAACAAAGGCAATAAACTAGGAAGGACAATAAGCAAGGGACAGATCCTTCCACCTACGCTGATGTGGGATAGCACTCTATCACAAAGTGTGAATAATTCCTGCTTAAAATCGGTAAAACTAGCCAAGGGATGGCTAGCAAATTTACAGTAAGTGGTAAATTTATCACTGGCTGGTTAGTTACAACACAGGTAGACGTGGGTCATGATGCTGTTTGGGTAATGAGGTGCCAAAAGCAGCAGGGTGGCCTATGCTTAAGCTGAGCCTGAGTCAAAGTAGGGGGAGACGAGAGCTCTAAAATCAGGTCTCAAGGCTGCACAGGTGATGCGAGGGAGCACCGAGGTGATTCACTGAGAACCAAGAAACTCCCTCTGCCTTCGGTGTCCCGCAGGCTGGGAGACACCAGCTCAGGGAAGGCTGAGAAGCTTGTGATCCCCTTGGAGCATTTGCATCAATCTCATTGACTTTAGCAGGACTGGGGCACGCGCTGAAGTGCTTTGCTGAACAGGGAAGTTTCTTGAAACAGAGCCTGAGTGACGATTCAAACAATTTGTGCTGCTCACCAAGATTCGCTACAGCAGTGGAATGAGGCAAAGCTGCTTCTTAATGGAAACATTGAGCTGGAGATCTCCAGAACCCCCTTCCTCTTGCTATTGTCTATTTTCATCCCGGTGAAGCTAAAGCTGGTAACTGTGATGCGACAGCTTAAAAACTCCCTGTGGTTTCTCACAATAGGCCAACCATCTACACTGGTTTTCAAACGATGCACGGAAATCTTGTCAGACTGCATGGCCAATCAAGGAGGGGGAGAAATTAATTTCTTCCAAAGTGGAAACTATAAGGAAAATGCAAAAATAAATCTCTGTCCTTCTGGGAGTTTGTCTATGGCTTTAACCAAAAAAATTCTGATGCCAGGTCCATCAGGCAAAGCTGCGTGTCACAATTAAATAATTTTCATCTGAGATAAGTCACAGGGTAGAGGGGCATCACGATGAAGCAGGAGTGACTCCAAGAGGAAGTGCAGGCCTCGCTCCCAGGGAAATGTGATAGTGCCAGTACACAGATGTTGGAGGCCAGAGGCACTCATTGTTTTGTTTACTCATTCCTGACTCCCTCAAAAAATAATTGGTTTTCTTTTGTTCCTTGTTTGTTTGTTTGTTTGGCTCTCTGCATTCTTTGGATTCAATTTCTCCTGCAATATGGCTTTAATTTACATTGCAAGGATACGTGTTTATTTATGCATTTATTTTGTTCTTTTTTTTTAATTCTAATTATTTCTATGCTGCTGGTCCTGTGAAAGGACAATGGCCACGTGGTGACAAGGAGCATCGGGAGGTGTATCTCAAATCCCAGCTGCCTGTACTGCTCCCATCCCAATCCTGATGCCTGTGCTGTTTCGGGTACACGTAGGGTGGTGCCTGTAGGCTCCATGTTGTGTTAACAGTGGAATCCACAAAATTCCCTTCTTCATAGTTCCCATGGCATTGTTGGTGCAATCCCAGCAGTCTGGGCTCTGTGGGTCTCAGCAATGCCCTCTGGTGACACGGCACCGCTGGCAGCACACAGGTCCTCCACCGGCAGGGCCACGCTTGGTGGAAAAAATCACCCAGGAGGGCACTTTTCCCTCTGTATAGGCCCTCAGGGAACAGTAAATAGAAACTGGGAATTTATCAGGTTCTCCAGCTTCTCGCCTCAGACTGCTAATCACTTTCTGCCCCATGAGTCCCGGCAGAATCCCAGTGTTTTTCAGCATCTGGGAAATAGCTTAAGGGAACTGCTGAGCATCTGCTGCTTCCCACTGAGCCTGTGAGCAGTTGGGAAAAGGGCACTGCGACCCACAGATTAGGTGCCCTGATGAGCTGATCCATTTATGATGCAGCAGGACATACTGGAATGAATGATTTTGACCTTAACTGGCTCTAACATCGCCATCCAAAAAGTGTGTGATCGTGCTAATCTGCCCCAAAGGAGCGTTGCAAGGCTGGTTCATTGTTGTGGATATGGTGCTGAGAGCTCCTGGCATAAAAGACTTTGTGCAAGTGCAGAATATTCTCCTCTTTAATTGGCTTTGCCTGAGAGCCTCCTGTGGTGGAAAAGAGCAGCCTGTTTACCTAACCCACATCCAACCACGAGACCAGGGCAGTGCTGCACTACACTCTGCTGTTGTTTCTCCTGTGGTGTTTGTTTGGTAATAGTCTGTGGGGGAAGTGATACAGAAATCCAGTTCTAAAAAGAGTGGACAAATGGGTAGAAGAAGACAATTCTGTCATGGCAGTCTTTCTTTCTGTCTACAGCCCAGCAAACACAATGCAAGCTTGGATTGAACTATGCCAAAACAACACATGTGAGCTTGCTCAGGATTTAACAATTGGGATCCAGAGACCCTGCACAGATCACATCTGATGGCAAGGAGTTCAGAGGAGCAGATATGCTGCTCCAATCCAAACCCAAGGGATCCTGTCTGCACCTCTCCACATGCCAGTCCCGACCCAAGGAATCCCATGTGCACTTATCCACCTGGGCTTCACAGCAACACGCAGCCTCAAAATGTGCCTTTAAGCCTTAGTTGAAAGGATTGATATTCCAGCCTTAGCCCATAAACCCTTAGGAAAAGGCCAAACGCTGAACTACTGTCCCTTGCCCAGGCTGCCTGGCACTTCTGGAGCCATGCTCCTCATCTTTATCCCCATCTTCCTCTCGCCTCAGTCCCAGTGGTAGGCTGTGCTACCTCATGACTGCTTTGGCACAGCAATGTGTCTTGGAATTTTTGGTGGGAACTAGAGAAGAAAATTCACTTGTCCATATCCAGGTGAGGGGAGAGACAACAGTTTTGAGATAACAGTTTCAAAAAACACCTTTGGAATGTTCACAGTCTCCTTTAAAAATAAAGGAGATAGGCAGGCAGAGAAAGTCGATCTGGGTGTATAAATAACCAGTAAATGGCAGGGTGTTCACCCTTCCCACACTGGATTACCTAACACGTCGCATTGCCCGCTGCAGCTCGAGATGGGGAGCTGCCAGCAGAGCAGTACCGTGCCTGATAACCGGAACAGCCCACAGGATTTCGAACAGGCATCCATGCTCCAAACGTAAACAAGGCAGAGCTGCCTCCTCGCTGCTTCCAATGCAGCCACCCCACATCTCGCGGGGCTGGAACAGCCCACTGCCTGAGATTAGCCAGGCAAATCAAAGAACAGCAGGCGTGTGTCAGAGGGGAGTTATGGAAACATAATACAGAAATGGTCCAAGCTTCCACATTTCTTAGGAATCAGATATATTAAAAGCACAAGGATCCTCTCCCTCATCCAGGAAGTCAAGGCAGTGCGGGAAAGACCATGGCAAAGGGCTGTAAGCCCCATGTGGGGTCACAGGACACAGAGGCTTGTGGCACACATCTGCCCTCTGAGCTCAAAACCTCCCGCAGTGCCTGCCTTCCCAGTGGGATGCTGAGTGGGGAGAAAGCCAGCAAATCACCACAATCAATAACTATCATTATGGCACCTTCCATCCAGGGGTCTCAAAGCATTTAGCAAAACCCCAAACAACTACTGTGCCTCCTCTCTGCCTGGTGAGGCCAGTGAACAGCATTACATGCTGTGCAGTGGGTGAGCAAGATAGATGGGGGACAACACCTGTGTGGTGGCATGGTGGCAGACAGCAGACAGCACAGCAATCGAAGCCTCAGCAGCATCTGCTTATGATCACTGATCATTTTGAGCTGGCCTCTGCCTGCAAATCAGTTGCTAGCTTTTGATGCTGGGATTCTTTAAACAGAAATCAGATTAAGGCAGGCACACTTTTTTTTTGTACCTGTCCCCTTCCTGCTCAGGACTCATATCCAAACTTCTTGGTTTAACCTTGTCTTTATGGTCTGTTGAAATCAAAACGCTTGTGTGAACAGCCTGAAACACTGGGGATTTTCAGCTCAGATCTGAACTTGAAGCTGTTCTCCCAGGCTGTGCAGTGCTTACTATTTTTAGCTCCATGTCAAAAAGTTGAAGCAGCACGTGGTAAGATGTTATGACTCTTAAAATTACTGTAAGAATGTTCCAGGGAATGGTACCAATTCATCAAAAGTAAGTTCGTTGCGTGAGATAACTCCACGACCTTTGATGTTGTACCGAGTTTGTGGGTCACTGGCTATTAATGTTGCGGCAATTTGTTGAGCAATAACCCAGTGATTACGGAAAGGGAAGTAGCTATTAATATGGTAAAAGGCACACCTAAGTGAGGATGTTTACTCGTCTAGGCTGAGAGGGGGAGGGCTAGACACCCTTCAAGGTGCTTTTGCAGCTCTTTTTCATGGTAATAAAGATAAGGACCTATTCTCCCTTCCTCCAAGACCAGCAGAGTATTGCAGTTGGAAAACAGGGTCCTGGTATCTGAAGTGAAGGATATAAAGGTAGATAGCAGGTGAAAAGAGGCCTCTTCACTGGCCGTGAAGCTAAGGCAACCTGCTCACAACACACACACAGGCTGCAGGATGACCCCTCTTTAACCCAGACATATCCAGTCTGATCCATGCTTCATGCATCCTATAAGAAGTCGTTGATGGTTTCATGCCCCAGAGTGATGGTGGCCCTAGGTAACTCAAGACAGGGGACTTCTCTCTGTCTGAGATTGTCTCACCTGCCGGTCATTGCTCACACAGAAATGTCTATAAGCTTTACTTATGTGCTTGATTATCACCAGTGTGACTTCTGAGTCACTTCAGCCTCATGGTTTTGACATGTTTAGATCCGTGATGCTGCTGAGAAGAGCAGGAGCATCTTGCACAGCAGGAAAGGGCAGGAAATTGTTCCCAGAAAGAAGACAAAAGAGAGGAAATTGCCCTATGATAGATGGACGGGAAGAGGAATTTAGGGCCAGAAAATCCTCCACATCTTCCAGAGCACCAAACAGAAATGCACACCTGTGCAGTGAGATTCTCATCCTCCCCACACCTAGGGATGATGGTCAAAGGTAACCAGCCACATCCAGGTGGACTGTACCTTGTTATGCTTCATTTCTGCAGGAAGGTCTTCTGGTCCCTCTGTGAAGACAAACCTCTGTGATTAGCAAGCACCAAAATCTAAAGAGCAGATAACCTGCTCAGAGAAGCACTGCAAAACGCAGGCAGGGACAAAGAGATGGACATCGGGGAAGAAAGCAGAGGGATTATAGTGGCCCAGCCATAACAGTGATGGGAAGGAAAGAGCCATGGCTCTTCTTAATAGAGGAGGAGTTCAGGCATTCACTGTTGTGGGTTGCTAATAAACCCCACTGATCTCAGGTTCATTAAGAAGGTGCAGTGCTACCAAACACTTCTTTATCAGCAGGGTGGGCTGATTTATAGTGCCACGTGCAGTAACAGCTTAATAATAACAATAAGTATGGTTCTCAGGCACTCCAGCCCACTATACCCACGTCACCATCTTGCCTTTGCTAAATTTGCTTCTGATTTACATTTGCATAAGCAAGATGAAAATCAGCCGCCTCGGTTTCAAAGAGGGAAAAAAGAAGAGGGCAGTTTCCAAAAATACCATAGGTTTATCTCTGCCTACTTTCAGAGGTATGTATCTTGGAGCTCCCATGGTTAAGTGAGCTGTGAGTACCACTGTCCCCTCAGCTTTGTTGATAAATACTGAACTCCCAACATACTGCCTGGCAAGTTTTGTGAAGTCCTGTTGGTGTAAAGTTCCTCAGTTTATTTTGTGCTGTGTAATTGTTCACGTTGCTGGGACTATTCCTTGCTGGAACACCCTTCTGTTCTTACTGTCGTCTCTCACAATACACTGCTTGGTTTCTTCAGTCCTTTGCTCATCAGCACTTTCTTTTCGAGATGTTGAACCTCAGCCATATTCCTCAGGTTAGTTCACAGGACAGCTGTGTCCTCACAGGCTGCTCATAGCCAGGCTCTTATTTTATTATTACCTCAGCTACATTTTCACCTAGTTTGGCTGTGTGCTCCTGAGAAACCCTCAGGGTTTGAGAGGCCATGGTCCTGATCATTACAGCAAACGCTGCATGTGCTTCTTCCATCCACCTTGGAGGGCTTCATTCACCTGCTGGGAATGATGTGGGGAAATCAATTAAACATTCATAGCTCTGTAACCTCCTGGCATGTGTGTGGGGCAGCTTCCCACGTCTGACCTACACAGAGCATGACTTGGTTACATTTTCTCCATCACCTTGGCATGACCCTCAGCCCACACACTCACCAGCGGATCTGTCCGTGTCCCACACCAGTGGGATAAAGGCTTAGGGCAGGAGCCAGAGCTGCGTGGGCAGATATTAGGTGACGTAGGGCTTTCAGCAGCCTGGAGTCAGCTCCATATGCTTCATCTTGCTGTAGGGACGTGGCTTCAAATAGTCCTTAGCATTAGTGGTCCTTGGTGCTAGGTGTCCCTACAGGCAGCCTGTGCTTTGGTGCTCTCGTGAAGCCCACCCTGGGGGAATGGGGGACCCCCAAGCCCCATGAAGGGTGGGTTGGGTAAACTGCAAGTTTGTCATGGAATGCCCCACCTGAAGCTGCTGGTCAGGGGGCTTTCACGGGGAGGGAAAGGGACAGTGGCCTGCCTTTGAGTTGCTGTTCCACCTCCAGATGCCTCTACTCTCCTCTGCTGGCATTACCAGGGGGAGCTCTTGGCCCCCAGCCAGCAGTATGGCTGGAGAAGGAGATCTAGATGTGCTGGTAAATATTTTGAAGGCAGAAAATAAATCCATCCATCTCTGTAAGAAATGCTGCCCCCAAGAGAAATTTCTGATCATAGGCAAGACTAAGTGCACAGGCACCAGCAAATTCACCACCAGCATTGATTATTTCATTATAAATTGCTCTCTTGCTTTCTTATATTTGCTTCTGAAGAGAAATGAAACATTGGCTACTGAAAATAACAGCAACTAATACATAACCAAAAACCTGACTTGCATATGAAAACACTGTATTTTCCACAGGGGCTTTCCCACTCTTTAAGCTCCTTTAAACTTTAAAGTATGAGCTCCATTAAGATTATAAAAATGTACTGCCTTAGCTGCTGGATTTTTCACTGTGCCAAAAGAAGACAACTGTTCAGAGGCTGAATGAGAAGAGTGATCTCAATATTAACAGTCCTGTGCTGACATTGATGATTGATGGCAGATGAGGATGTAGATGGAGAAATCAGGGACTTTCCAAATTGTAAAATAGGGAAAAGAAACCAGTCTGCTCTGCCAGGGCTGGAGCTACATAAGTCAGATGCTTTAGGATACCCAGTAATGGCCTTCTCAGTGACACTGAAGTCACAGATGGCCCTCTCCATGTTTTGGAGTAGTTGTTTAGTGGAAAGTGTTGCAAAGGATCATTTCACAAGAGTGTTTTGCACAAAGCACATGTCCCTTTACCTACATCGCAATAGCTGATGTTCAGACACCACTAGAGATCATTTCCTTCCTGGGACTGAAAGGAGACTAGGGAAAGGCAGGTGGACACTGAGTGAGGAATGTGAAAGTGGAGAACAAAGGGCAGTGGAGAGAAGCCACACTGGTCCTTGACGCCTGGAGTTAAGAGGGCCTGGGCAGCTCTAATCATGTGTCTGCTACCTGATGGAGGCCAGCAGTAGACTTACAATGCCATGATGCAAAGCCTGGGAGCAGTAGGAGCAGGAGACAAGACTGATCCTGGAGGAGCTGCAGAGCTCCTTGGCTTTCTAAGAGGAGAACGTGATCTTCTTCACCCTCCTGGAGTGAGTAGAGAGAAAGCTATGTCATATATTTGAAGTTTTCTCAGTATGGGGCTCGTTGGATTCATTGGTTTCCTGGGGTCTTCTCTGGCATATAAGGGAAATTTCTCCAGGAGCCTGTAATTTGGCCCTTTAGTGTTTTTAATTTTTCTTCATGCTGAGCTGAAGGTAACTGGAAATAAAAAGGTTATGTAGGACTGACTAACAACAATCTGTGCACTGAAGCCACTCTAATGGTGCAGAAAAGGCACTCCCTCCAAGTCAGGACATTTTCCTATTTGCTGTCTCAAGGCCTCTTCCCTATGGATGAGCCATGTGCAATGGCTGACAGCAGAACTGCTGTGGGACTGGATTTATGCCATCTTCTTCCCTGTTTATTGGAGTGATCCATCTTCGGAAACTCTGGCTCCTGGATGACGTTAAAGGAATGCTGCCCATGATGGCATGCTCCATGGTATATTCTAACCTTTGATTTCCTAGGTGACATCAAATAATGGGAGTGGTTTTTTATGGCCACCTGTGTTTGTACAGGCAAATACGAGAATGGGCAGGTAGACAGAAAAAGCCCTGTGTTTCATTCTGTAGACAGGAGGAAAACAACTCCATGGAAAAAAAAGAATGTAGGAGATAAAAAAATAAGTATTTCCTTTGTCCCTAAGGCACAGTCAAGAAAAGCCATCATCATTTTGCTTAGACACTGGTATAACCTCATGTTTCCCACAAAACACATTTTCCTGAGATCAGTTTGCATGTATCAGGTTTTGCCCATGAATACTCATGAGACACAAATCAGTCCCTTTAATCCATGATTAGTATGTCACCCCACGCTCCGCGGTTGCATCATGATTTGGTGTTATTGTTGAATGGATGCTGTGCCATTTAATTGTTTTTTGCTTAGTGATCTGCTCGCTCTGTTAATATTTAATTCTCTTTTCCCATCCCTCTTTCTAACCCCAAAAGGCCTGAAGAATAGCAAAACATCTTTCATTTTCTCAGCTATTGTAAGAAAATACCTATTCATAATCTCCTGTAGGTGATAATGATGATATACAGTCATAGTGCTGGAATTCTTAAGTGGTTGCCAATGCTGCTTTATAGCTGAGAAAAGAAAAAAAAAAAATTGACCTGATTTGAAACGTAGCAGGTTAGTGTGCTTTATTTGCCTTTTCCAGTGGTTTGGATAATGAACAAATTGTCGTCTTGGCATCTCCTCTGCCAGATCCTGAGTTGAGAGCTGCACATGAGCCTGAGTGACAGCAAACCATGTGCTGCCCGGTGCCTTTCTTGCTTTGCAGGGGTGAATTCATGAGAACAAATTAGACCTTTGATTTATCCTTTAAACGGAAAGAAAGGAAAACAGTAACATTAATTTAAACGAGCTGTAGCTGCATTGCATTTTTGTAGCAATCTATATTCTGGACATTGTAAGCAGCAGCTTTACATAATAAATAGCTGCATTATGTAATGCTAGTTAAATTTAGAAATGGTTATTTTATTACCTTTAGCACACATGAAATAGAGAATGATAGAGCCGGAGGTCAGGATCTATGAGGATGCAGAGAGCAGCTGGGCCTGGCTGTGCACAGGAAAATAAACCCCAGCAAAGCTGCAGGGCTCTGGGTGTAGGTCAAACATTTCAGGGGGTGGGGGTGGCAGGGGCGGGCCCTGCTCTAAACCACGACACACTCAGGAGCAAAACATCTCCGCACAATGAAGATAGAAGATTTATTGAAAAGGAATGAAATGTGCTACTTTTGTTCTCCCTGGTGTCCCCATAAAGCCTTTCTTTGACAGGCTCGTTTGGGCTCTGGGTAGCTACAGTCCGTGAGGCTGCTGGCTGCTTTGAGACCAGTTGTGTGCAGACTGTAGATCAATTATCTCCCTGCTAGGGATAAACAGTGTTTCCCTTTTTCCTCTTCAGTAGCATTCGCTATTATCCAGAAGCATAGGAGCCCTTTCTTTTCCTTCCCAGCCGCACACACACAGTTACTGGAGGGAGGGGATGGAAGAATTCAAGTTTGTTGCATTAATCTTCATAGCCTGAACCTCTTGCAGCCTGCTGCTGCTAACTTAGTGTTCAGCGTGCTGCACATTTACAACAGGCTGGAAGGACCAATCCTTTTGTTATAAATGATTATGAGACATCTCTGTCCAATAAATGTCCTGAAATTATAGCCTCTGGAAATGGAAGTTTGGAAAAATACAGCTGAAGAAGGAAAGTTGTGAAATCTTTAGCCAAGCAGGAACACTGTTGTTTGACTGTTTCATAACGCACTGGGAGCTACAGTGTGGGAAATGAGGGGACTTTAATTAGGACATCAGAGCTTAGTTGTTCCTTCTGCTTACTGTGGCACCCATTTTTTGAGGGCTGAGGCGCTCTCAAAGAGGCCTGGAGCTGGAGCCAATGCTGATGGAGTTAAGTGCTCTCTGCACTGCACTCTGCATTGCAATTAGAGGGCTCTGAATGAAAAGTTAATCTAAAGCACTATCAAACTTAAGTAAAATTCAGATCTAGGTTATAATTCTGTGAGGAGAGCCCATAGGTTCTTAATGGACTGAACCAAAATCTTGATTTGGAAGAGAATCCAGGGGTGCTTTTTAAAAATATGGATTTCGACCGATATCAGGAATATCTCTAATAATTACTTGTACTTGATTTTTGTCAACTACTGTTCACAGCTTTAGTAGAAACAAGAATCCTGGCCAGCATCTGTTGTGCATGGAAATTTCCAGACTACTGAGAAGCACACAGCCACTTCAGAGAAATTCAGTTATTTAGCTGAACTGGTGTGATAATCAAAGAGTTAAAGCTAAATTCCCTTTGAAAGTAAACTTTGCAAAAGCAGTGAATTTTCTCAAAGGCTGACTGCTTTTGATTTGCAAGGATGTTCCTAGTCCTGATTTCAATTAAAGAGAAATCCTCGGGCATTTCTGCAGTTTGGTGGTGTCCTTTATTCCACATGGTTATATATTGAGTAATAAACAAAACAAACAAAGACTGTATTCTGCAATGAACTGCACACGTGCTGTGCAATCTTGAGGAAATCAATAGGTCAGGGTCTGGCCTTGGATTGCCTCAGTATCGGTTGTCAATAATTCCCCCAGCTTCATTGGAGTTTACATCTGTGTAAGTAAAAAATGAAGGTATATTCCCTTAAAAAAAAAAAAAAAAAAGAGAGGAAAAAATAATACTGAGAGAAAAAAAAAATGTAGCTGGCATTGTAAACTCTGATTTATTTGCCACCCCTCCCAGAGTCATGAGAGTGCACTTTAAAGAAAGTATTAAGCCAAGCTTTGGGATCTTTTTCTTGGCTTTCTCTTGTTGCATCCCTGGTTCCCGGCTCTCTCTTCAGTTCACAAGAACCAAGACCTTGTTTGTACAGTGGTGGCTGAGGCTCATATAACAGCACGACATCAAACACTGGGTCTTTAAATAATAGTTATGGTAATGATGATGATGATAATAATAAAAAAATTAGTGCTAACAATTTGTGTGTTTTTGCAAATGCTGAATTACAGACTTTTTTCATTCTGCTCCTAGTAATGTTTTAATAACAGTACAGTTTCCATCACAGCAGGCAGCACCAAGGAGTGCCGAAGCTGAGGTGGGTGCTGGGGACATGAGTTGGGTCTGTGTTTCCTTTCATTTTTGCCTCCTACCTTACCAGCTCTGGGGCTAGTGGTTATGCTCGGCACTTGGCAGGTCCTGCTGGTGCCCAGAGCAGGTGCTGAGCTCTTTGGATGTGGATGCAGCTTTCATGGTTACACATCTGGGCTTTGCATCTTGCCCTTGTCAGAAAGGTTCATGTGGAGTTTGTGCTGGAAGGGGGTGATTTGTGTTCCATCTCTTCATTAAAGCAAAGGAAAAGGAAGGTGAGACGGGGCCTGTGAGGTCAAAGGGACAAGACCCACATGTGGTCTCCTGTGCTGGGAGGGGAAGGAGGCAGAAAGTGGTGTTAAAAGCATCTCAGCAACTGCTGTGACTTCCCTGCAGCCCCACGGCAGCTCTGTGACAGAGTGAGCAGTGGAATGGCCTCAAGATGCCAGGGCGGTGGCAGCAGCCATCCTCTCATCCAAGGGCAAACAGACAGCCTTATACCTCTGGCTTAATACTTCCCTGAACTGAGAAAGTGTTCAGATTGGAGACATTTTAATGTCTCCTTCTATTCCTGTTGCAGCTGAGTCTCGATTTTCATTCCCATTTAAGATAGCACAAATCAGGACTTAATCTAGGCAAAGTCACCCAGCTCTGCTGAAACCCATGGAAGTGCACTTGCAGGAGATGGCAATCATGCCTTGTGCTCACAGAAAACACTCATGGCACTGGGAGAGCAAAACTGTACTCTGGAGCCATAAATAGCATAACCCACCTTTTGACATGGGCTCTTCCATCCTCCGGCTCAGCCTGGCTGGAGCTTTTGCAGTGTGTACATGAGGCTCCATATGCCCTTTAACCCTCCCCACATGTGTCTTCCCAAGTCTTCGTTTATATGCACACAATGTGTAATCACTCACTATTGGCCATAAACTCTACAGGATTTTAAATTGGACTGAAGTCCTAAATGCATTAAAAGAATCTATGTTACATAATTGTATGGATTTGCTTGAAAATGAACAATGTTGTATGGCTAAAATACTCTCCTGGGGAAATGACTGAGATCCTTCCTTATGACTTAGACCTTGTTGGGCTGCTGATGGTGCAACTTGTAATCTCTGCTCTAGATGCAGGGCAAGGGAAGGTAAACAAAAGAGCAATGCATGGAGTGAGGGGTGGAAGATCAGAAAATGTGAGTTATTTGAAGCTTTTGTGCAGGCAGCATGGGACACAGCTGTATAAGTGATACCTGGATCTGGAGGGGATGGCTGAGTTTCCCTCCCCAGGGTGCCCTGCACTGATATGACTTCAAAAACACCACTATTTCAAATGGGCAGGTTCGAGTGTTTTTTAATCCACAACGGTTGCAGACAGGTCCCTCATGTCTGGGTGTCTCATTGTCAAGTGCTGAGCAGATGATCCTGGCACCTGGGCTGCTTTGTCTGTACCCTACAAATGTTCTTGTCATCAAATCAAGAGTTCGTGTGGTTGTTACTGTGACTGTTTTCACTTTAAACATCTTCCCTTACTTTGTTTTCTGTAAACACGCTGTATGTCCCAAGGACACAATCTGACTGTTGATAATTAAGTCAATTCTTCAACCAAGACTCAAAAAGATATATGAAAGCTTTACTTTGTGGATGCAACTTCAACCAGTGCTTAAATGTCCTTCAACTGTGATGGCCAGCCCCAGGAGTCCTAAACAGGTGTGGCAAAGATCAAAGAGACCTCACAATGTGTTTCTAAAGATCTATATTTGCTTGCTACATACATAAAACAGTTTGCAGAGGTGGCTGTGCAGATTCGGGGATTTTGCTGGTTTTCTGCCATTTGCAGATTTGGGGATTTCCGTTCTGAGCACACACTAAACCTGTGGCTGCCTCTGTGTGTGAGCTGGTGTTCTCAGGACGTTGGTCTCAGGTGGACCTCTTTCTTCCCATCATTGCCAGCTGAGCAGTGAACATCTCAGGGTCTGTAGCTCCCTGTCAGCACTGGAAGTGCAGGGCACACTCCAATGTTACTTCATGCACTTGCAGCTTCGCAGCCCTGCCAGTGCCTTCCACCCTTCCTTTCCTAAACCAAAAACATCAGGTATGAAGTTACCATTACAGAGCAGACTCAAGAAGCATGTCTGCTTTCCATTCCAAGCAAAGCATAGCACAGCAGTCTAATACTATCAGTTTGCAATGAAAAAATATTAAAAATAGGGGGAAAAAAAGGTTGACTTCGTGGCAAAGAATAAAATAAGAAACATTTTTCTGTAGGCAGCGCCAAGCATCATCAGGGAACATATCAATTCATAACAGCTGTGGGCAGCTATTTCTGTCCCAGACTTCACTAGTTTAATGGGAGAAGCATGGTGAAAGTTAACAGATCTGTGTCCAGCAAGGTTAATTCTGAGGTTACCAGATTATGATGCAAAGAAAATCAGCTGGTGTTTTTCTGTCTCGCTATGAATAGCACAGTTGCATTATTGCCACCGGAAGGGTAGTCAGCTCTTCTCAGTCTGTGGTCTCCCGCTGTGGAGGGAGGAACCTGTGAAAAATCAGTTTCCTTTCCAAACATACCCTTCTGCCTTTCTCATTCAGTGCCTACATAACCAGAATGCTGAAGGGATGACTGCTAATATCACAACTGCTTGTGATCACGTTTTGCAAGAGTAATTATTTTCTTTAAGTCCAGTGAGCAAGTTTTGTGCTCTTTAAATTATTTTTTGAAGATAATAAGACCCCAAAGAGTTGTTAAAGTGCTTTCAAGCAATATTTCTGCAAAAATGCTTGTGATTTTCTCTTCCACCATGTCACATCTCCTGTTTTGGTATTTTTTGCATGGCCCTTCCACCCTGTAGCATCAGCGTCAATGGCAGCAGGAGGCCACTGTGCTTTTTCCAGAGGATTTTCACACTGGCTGAACATACCTGACAGCCTAAAGGAGGAGGAAAAAAGACATACAATGAGGAGATTCACAAACAGCCACATGGGAAGGTGATGGTAGAGAAGAATATCTTGGCTTCTGCCACTGTGCTCTGTCCTGTGTGAGGGGTCTGTAGCCAGTTTGTGCTGCCCAATTTTGCTGTACACCATGAAAATGGTTTCATTTCCTGACTGTACAAGTGTAACTCACAGAGGCCTCTTGGCAGTGGTGGTTTAGAAGAGAAATGAAAACCTTTCCAGCTCAACTTTAGGCACATCAGTCTAGAATAACCATATACTTTCATAATGTTCTTTGAGAAACTGGTGAAGGTACTTTAAAAAGTGCTAAGTACTATTAATAGAGCTGTTAAGTGTGATACTCTGCAGATAAAATACTTACTTTCATCAAAATACATTCAAAATTATGTGTATTTCCCAAAGGCTGACCAGCTTAAAAAAATCTAGAGAAGAAAAGAAAAGAACAGTGGCCTCACTTCAAGCCCTGTATGTAGGTTTGGGTGCCGCAATGTAAGAAAGATATTAAGCTATTGGACAGCATTCAAAGGAGGGACATGATGATGAAGGGACTTGAGGGGAAGCCATAAGAGGAATGGCTTGGTCTGTTCAGTCTGGAGAAGAGGAGACTGAGGGGAGACCTCACTGTGGTCTTCAACATTCTCACGAGGGGAAGAAGAGGTGCAGGTACCAATCTCTTCTCTCTGGTGACCAGTGACAGAACCCAAGGGAATGGCATCAGGCTGAGTCAGGGGAGATTTAGGTTAGATATTAGAAAGAGGTTCTTCACCCTGAAGGTGGTCGGACCCTGGAACAGGCTGCCCAGGAAAATGGTCACAGCACAAAGCCTGAGAGCGCTCAAGAAGGGTTTGGACAACCTCTCAGGCACATGGTGTGATTTTTGGACTTGTCCTGTGCAGAGGCAGGACTTGGACTCAGTGATCCTTGAGGGTCTCTTCCAACTCAGGATTTTATATAATTCCATGATATTTTTAACTCTGGAACGGCAACCTGGTTTTATAGTTTGTTATTTATTGTAATAATGGAAAAAAAAGGAGTCTTAATAAAAATAAAATGCTTTGATCTGTCCAGAGTGGTCTTCCATTTGGTTTTGAGGAGAGTTTCAACAGTTTTCTTCTGAATTGAAATGAAGCCAGACTAGAAGCAGTCAGGCTCTGCAGTGAGCTAGAAGTTGCAGCCCCTGCAACCCAGTTCTGCAGTACCAGTTTGCTACGGGGCTTCCTTGAGGATCTGCTCCATTGCTCAAGCACTGGAGAGAGAAGATGTCCCAGTCTTGCATTCACAGGGCAAGTCTGAGCTGAGCTGCCTTGTGGTTGCTACAAGGAAAATGAAGACTAGGTCATGAACTTAAAATAATGCTCTTTGATTCTCTCAGGCTATATATAAACTGTCTGGAGGATTCATGTTGCAGCAGAATTCCTGCTCCAGCAGGATTTTGGTCTCCTAAGCGTTCAGGGAAGGGAAGGGAATTTTGCTATCCCTGGTTTTGCAGAAGGGCAGTAGTGTGCAGACAGCCCATTGACCCAAACCTCCATGTTCAGAACCCTCACTGCTTCCTGCAACTGCAGTGTTGCCTGGGACACCACTGTGAGTGTCATCTGCATCCAGGGAAGAGGAAGAAGAGGAGTTTCCTGATTCTCCTGCCTTCACATAACGCAAAGCAGGGAGCAGGGAAGAGCATTTCTAGAACTTTTTTCCTCTGACCATGGAAATGCAGTCTCAGTTCTCCAGCTGTCACTGGTTAATCAGCATCTTCCCCAGAGCTGAATGAGGATTTGACTCATGACTCAGAGCCACATCTCCACGCCTGGCCTCCTCCAAGGGGAATGCTGCCCTTTCCATGGGCATGGTAAGTCCAAAAGCATGAAAATAGCAGGGTTTTAGGGTTGCTGGCCTTAAAACGGACCTTCAAAAATAGTTTCCTCAGATACTACCTTGAGCAGTTTCTATGTGTATTCTTGCCAACCAGCTCTTGTTAGAATATTTGTGGAAAATAAACTCCGGCAAGCCATGAGCAGAGCCAATCAGATTTATTTAAGACAAGCAAATATTTGTGGGAAAGTTTGTGTCCGTTCATGCTATCCACCCAACACTATCATTCAGCATTTTCCATAGGATACCTTTTTGTCAGAGAAGAGATCAATTACCGTGTATCCATTTTGGTCTTTTTCAGCTGTGATGCACCAGTAGAAATCTCCGTATTTTTCTCCAAGAAGAATTTGGTTTTGGCTCAGAACTTCACTTGAAGGGTTAACATTTCTGGAGACATGACCTCAAAACCACAAATAGAAAGAAAAATAATGCAAGATAGATGAGCGCAAAGTTCTGGAAGCCCTGAAGAGTGAAAAACAAATTTCAGCATATTTTGCAACCATCCTCTGGAGTTAGGGAAAAAGGACATTTTAATAAAACTGCACCCTAGAGCCCACAGAAATTTGCTTGATAAATCACACACAACTGAATGTGGGATGAAGGCTGGGTCTGTAGTCCTCCAGCTCTGAAAACACCTTCCCAAATACTGGAGCAGGAAAGCTGGTGCTGGCCACTAGCTAAGCCTCCTGGACTGGTTGCTGGCCTCCACCAGAACTTATTCTCCTGAACAACTCAGTAAACCCTGAAGCCCAGCAGTATTTTTCTCATTGAAAATCACCTGAAGGATAAAGAAGTTCCTGCCAAATCAACACACTTGGTTTGTGGAAGAAGATCCAAGCGCACAAGTCTGACTCCATCTCCAGATTAACACCCCTGCCCCACCAGCCCTTCTTGGGGCACCACTTGTGCCAGCTTAAGGGTTGGACTTGATGATCTTAGAAGCCTTTTCCAACCTTAATAAGCTTTGTTTCAGAGGAGTGGAGTCCAGTGGTCCCAGTGACCGCACTGTCAATGGGGATACAAAGACTTTGTGAAAATCAAGCTTGAAGACAACAAAATATCACAGCCAATGTTCTTTCCACATGTGCAACACCTCACTGAAGTGAAGTTGTTCATCCTCCCCTCATGGTTCTGTCTTTCCATCCATTGTTTTTCGGGTCATTCCCTCTGTCTCTTGTCCTCCTGCTCACAAAGTTTCCTTCTGGGCTGACATTCCTTTGTCATTTCCCACAAATACACCGTACGAGAGGACATTATTTGTCTGTATCCAAATAAAAGAATTGAAGAAACCAAAATTAGATCTGTAATTCCACATGTGTAAAATGCCATGCAAACACTGCCGAGTTTTTCCAAGTTAGAAAAGAGAAGGGGAAAAATCAAGCAGCTGTGAAAATCAGGCCTGATTTTCACAAGCTTCAGTAAAGATATCCAAGCATGGGAATCCCTACACTTGCATGGAGAGCTTTGAGTTACTGATTTCATTATCTCATGAGAAGGGCTTGGAGCTCAGAGAGAGATGCTGCTTCTGTTTGTAGCTCCATGATGGAAAAAAGGAGAATTATTCCAAAAAATAGCTCTCATGACAAATACTGGTTCCTGTTTCTCTACCTCTTAAATAAGAGTGGTTGGAGTTGAATAAAGGAGATGGGAAAGTGGGGGATGCCCAAGTGAGATGGAAGAAGAATAGGGGGCATCATCTGTCATGCCTTATGCCAAGTGTCCCCACGTCCCATCCTCATCTGTAGGGTGGTCACTGTGCTGGGTGGTGATGTGTTATGGTAAAAAACTGTTTAATAGCTGCATATGTGTATGTACTCGAATGATGTTACTGTGGATTGGAATCTTGTGACTGGAAACGGGATCATGAAGTGCTGTATCAGACACAAAGGAGCGGAGTGCCATGGGGGGTCTGTGTTAAATCCAGTTTCAAGATAATGCCTTAGTTAATGGGGAGCAACACTGCATGAATGATCTCAGCAGACATTCCAGAATTCAAGGGGCAATGAGCAATGCAACTACTTGGCAAATAGGGCTTTAAAAATTTGCTTAAGGCAAAAAAAAAAGAAGTGAGAAACCTCATCTCCTTGCCTGCAAGCATGCAGTGCTTTGCATTAGCAGTGCTGTGCATGCTCTGCTCAGGGCTGATGTGGCTTGTGGTATCCAGTTACAATTGGGTGAAGGTGAGGGAAGACACAAAAATAGCTCTGCAGCCCACACCCCCACTCACGGAAAAGCACAGGTCACCCAGGAGCAATTGTTTGCTGTATTGGTGGCTGCTGGAGCAGCTGCAACCTCCTGGCAGGTTGAAGCTGTGCTTGGGGACAAGGATTACACTCTCATTAGCACCTAAACCTTCATGCAGCAGAGGACTTGCTTTACTTCAGGTGGAGTTGAAGCCATGTTGAGAGCTGTCCACTGTTACCCATCCAGTAGCCATCCCTCAAGCAAGCTCAGCATACAGGATATTTTCGCCGTGTGCTCTCTGCTCCAGTTTGGCCAAATCAGCCTCAAGTGAGGCAATGTGGGATTAACCACCCGCTTTTCACTAGGCCATGTGCTGTCCTTTTTTCTCTGTGGTTTCTCAGGGAGTTTCCAAGGAGGAGAGGTGTTGCCCAGAAGCTGTCACTCCACTCTCAAGCCAAATTTTTGAGCTTTGATTCCCTTCTCCATCACCTTGGACCCTCAAGGGAGTTTCTAAGAGGAGAAAAGATGATGCTGAGACTGACAGAGCAGCAACCATTTGAGTTTCTCCATCCTGCATGTGAAACCTCAGCTAAGGCTGAAATTTGTTTCAATATAAGGCGAGCTGCCTCTCCTAAACCCCAACTGTGAGTCCCCAAACTTGAGTCCCCTTGTTCAAAAATTCATTGGAGGCATCCTCCTGCCATGTTGCAGGCAAAGCTGGATGTGGTTAGGAAAGGGATGGTGTCACATGCATCTGACACGCAGGACTAAATTCACTCCTAGTGGCCTAGGAGAATGAACCAGGACTTGCTTGTCTTTGGAAGCAGATTCCATGTCCTCAGAAGTTGCTCAGCTTCATGATTTCTCTCCAGTGATCATCAGTGGCTCCAAGGATGGCATGCCAGGGTTGGTCCTTCCCCCAGTGCCATGGTCCTACCATTGCATCTTCTCCATGCCATGGTCCTACTTGCCAAAAAGAGAGGGCATTGGATTACCCTGGCTCTGTTATTCCTTGTGTAAGCACTACGGATATTTTTGACTGTCCTTTTCAATTCCAGCTGAAGTCGGTGCCACAGGCAGCTCTCTTAGTAGATTGCTTTTGTGATTTATGCAGGTCCAGAGGAGTCCAAGGATCATTTATCTTCAAACCAGGAGAGAGATGAAAGAGTCATGGTAGTAAAATTTCCTGCAGAGCTAGATCTGAGCATCAAAGAAGGGAAAATGTCATTGTTTTACTGAGACACAACAACGTGAGGCAGGTTTTAATGCTGGGGGATTTTTTTAACTGCATAATTTGCCTTAAAATGAAAAAAGTTTTGGGAAATGAAAGAAGGGCAAACAAGCTTGGTGAGCGCTGCTGGAAAGTGCTCTCTCAGAGCAGAGCAGAGCAGAGCTTGAGGGGCAAGTGCTGCTCACAGGTTGTGGAGGCAACACTGGGCAGGCTCAGGCTGTAGCTGCCGTGTGTTCCATTGGGAGAGGGCAGGCAGTGTCCTGTGTGGCCACAATGCCCCAGTACAGCTGACCCTGGGACAGCTGTGCCATCAGCCATACCCTGTGGTGCCTGCATGAGACCACATGCTCGTGTGACATGGGTATCTGCACAGCATAGTTTGGGTCTGCACAGCAGTATGAGCATGCGTGTGCTGTATGTTGTCCAGAGGAGTTCTGGATGTCCCATCTCTGGAAGCATTCAAGGCCAGGTTGGATGGGGCTTTTGGTCTAGTTGGAGATGTTTTTGCCCATGGCAGGGGAGTTTGTCCCTTCCAGCCCAAACCATTCTATGATTCTGTTAAAAAAGAAAATTCCTGATGTCAGTGAGTCCAACTGCAAATCTGGGAAACACCACTCAGCCACACTCCTCCTCCTGTGCTGCCAGTTTGGCACAATGACAGTACATCTACTTGCCTAGCTTCTGGACCAGGGGTTTGATGAAGCCACAGCAGCAGGTCTTGTGGGGTGGGGGAACATCTCCTGCCCTCACCCTGCCTTGGGACTCGCAACCAAAGCACAAATCTTGGGAGATCTAATCACATCAGAGGGCTGGAAGGAAACCGAAGGAAGGAGAGGGCTGGAAAAGGTCTGTTTACATTTGCAGCAGATGCTGTCTAGAGGAGGAAAATACTTTTATTTCCCCTGTGGACTGCCCGTTGATTTTCTTGCGGCAGGCACTAATGGAAAATAATAAAACCCATTTTAGTCAGGCTGTATCTAGAACACTTACAGGTCAAGCCAGTACTCAAAACAGACCGTTATGGAACATAACACATTAGTTTGTCACCAGCGACTACAGTGGCCAGGGGATTTTTACCATTTGAAATTGAATTTTATAGGTCAAGGCCTTTCGTGGGCCTTGAAAAACAGTGTGTCTCTGTAAAGTTAACATGAATGTGGAGGCAGTTACTGGGTGTGGAGATACACAATCTCTGTGTTTGTTAACAGTATAAAAACCAAGGGGGACCCATGGTGGAAACTGTGATATGGCTATAAACCTTAGAATATCCTCATTAATTGTTATGGACTCACATATTTCAGTATCATCTTCCAGCTACTAAATCAAACCCACAAAAAGCACAGGAGGCATCTTTCACTCGAAATTACATCCTCTTGGTTTGTAATTTAAAATTCACTGATGACTGTAAAGGAAGCTTGGTCATAGAGCCAGTTTCTTAGAAATGACTCAGAAGTAGAGCATTTGTTTAGCAGAGATAAACTCAGTTCAAGATTCAGATAACCTCAAACATCTCCCATGTGGTTTTATACTTCATGGAATAAATAAAGTAGGTACATGAGATGGTGCCTGAACTGCCCCACACACACACACACACAGACATGCACACACTCTGATGTCTCTTTTCTTCTCCATCCCCTCCTCTTGCACAGCCCTGTCCCCACAGGCTTTATGAGGCACCCAGCACTTACACATAGGTTGCCCAAATTAGAGACAAGGGCCACCAAAAGTTTGGCTGTGAGCATGCTGGAGGTTGGCCTCTGCGTCCATGTGCCAGCCCCATCCCCCACTGCCCCAAGGATCAGGGTCCCCCATGCCGTGCTGTGCCCCAAAGCCAGGCATTCTCCATGCTGTTCTTGCTAAGAGCTGAAGGTACTGACAGCTTTAGGGTGGTACCAAATCCATGTGCTGGGTGGCTCTAGCCCTGGGTGTCCCGAACACTTGTGGGGACCATTGAGATGATGTCCCAGGTGGGAGGGGAAGACTTGTTTATATGACCCAGAGGGTGGTTGGGCACTGGAAGAGGCTCCCCAGAGAAGTGGCCACAGCACCAAGCCTGATAGAGTTCAAAAAACATTTGGACAATATTCTCAGGCACATGGTGTGACTGTTGGGAATGGTCCTATGCAGGGCCAGGAGTTGGACTCAATGATCCTTGTGGGTCCCTTACAACTTGGCGTATTCTATGATTCCGTGATTCTGTGACATTGCTTTCTTTGCCATGCCCAAACAGATTCCTTCTGACTCACATACTGCATTGATTGTGATCACAATTAAGAGCAGCAAAACACTCAGGTCCAGGCTGCCAACCTCCTCTGAGCTGAGCATACCCTCATGTGAGTGGCTGTCAGGGTGAGGCTGTTTGCCCACTTAGTGGAGGCATGGTGTGAGCATTCTCCATCTCAAACACAGAGTAAGAAAATGTCATCATCCTCATCTTCTAGGGAAGGTGTTTAATGTGAGGCTTTGGTACCATGCATGGGAACTCCCTACATGCCTTGCGTGTGTCAGAGCTGCATTTTATTAGGAGTGGGCAAAGCCCCAGCCCTGTGCCAAGGGGCTGGCTTGGAATCACCCTGCCCTCTGCCTTGTTGGCATGTGTGCCAATCTGCAATATGCAATCACCACTATGGTTTTTTTCCCTTCTTTTATCTATTTTTAACCCAACCCTAAGTGTGCATCTCAGGAGTGAAGTATGTTGTGTTGCTAGCAACTGATGATAGGTGGGAAATCCATACAGCCACTCTGTTTCCCAGTGATATCCAGTAAAGTCTGGAATTGCTGTAATTTCTGCAGGTTTTTCCTGTGATTCAGCTTTGGCAAAACCCCCTCTTGGGGAGGAATGAATAGCATGGTGTGGCTGTGCTAAGTATTGATTGACGTTTTTGTCTTTATATGGAAAGCTGCACAGGCTGCTGGAGAGGAATCTGAGAGCAACAAGTATTAAAGCTGCTGATGTTTAGATAGTGACAAAGATTTCTGGTTCCTCATGCTCATAATGAAAATGCCTCTTCTGTGCTGTGTGAGGTACGTGGATGGACACCTGCCCCCCATGCAGATGGAAACAGAAGGAATGGAGGAAGAGTAGTGCCAAACAGCATTGGTGCTAGAAATAGTGCTTATATCTCCACATTGCCATTGTGCAATGCTGCACAGTACCTGAAAATCCCATCACTTTTCTTTTTCACAACGCTTTTATTACCCTAAAGCTTCTAAAACCTTCCTTGTCCATGGAGACAAAAGATTACCCAGTAAAATTCACGGATATAAAACTTGGGGGAAGATAAAGAAGAGATCAGTTTAAAGAGTATATGAATATAAGAAATAATGAAGTTCACCTCTGTAGGCAGCTTTTGCTGATTCTGGCACATTATTTCAGGGACCTGTAGTTTCCTGCAGGTCTGCTTAGCTGCCTGACCACACTGCTGTGGTACCTGCCAGCAGCAGTTTGATCAGCCCCTTTTCAGATGACAAAAAAATTGCACAGGCTGGTCAGACCCGGTCCCCAGCTGATGGTGGTTTTCACATTGAATCGAGCACCACGCTCCACATTTTGGCTGAGCTCGCTGTTGTGTCCAGCTGATCCACCCTGCTGAGTGACAGCAAGCAGAGTTCAGGAGCTGCTGTCACTATGAAGGGCTTGGAGAATCGACCCAAACAATAAGATTCATTTAGATGCTCCCCTGTGGTATCATGGCCACGTTGGAGCCATGGAAAACTAGAGAAGGAGGAAGCCCTCTGGGAGATGGAAAGGGTTTCTGGCAGGGAGAGATTACCTAATACAGGGAGGGGAGTGACTTTTAATCAGAACGAGTGAGTTTTCCTGCTGTAAAATGCAGTGACTACAGACCCACAGCTCACAGCAAGTGCTGATGGGAACCACCCTGGGTGCACATTGGGTGCAACCCTCCACCTAGTTAGCAATTTCACCCATGTTACAAGGTAGCAAGTGCAGGGATTTGTCTCCCATGGAAGTTAAATGTATGCAAGATCTTCAGGATCAGACACGCTGATTTTTCCTCTGTTGCTACAAGTCTGTTGCACAACGTGCCCCCAGTGCAGAGCAGGGATGTCCACTTTTGGCATAGCACCTGGCCCCCCAAGATGGGCTGTTCCATGCAGAACATGTTGGCACACAGTTCTGAGCTCACACTCCCATTTCCAGCTCAGGTATTTCACTTAACTTTTTTTTTTTTTTGAAAGACGCTGCTATTGCTGACTCTACAAAGGACTGCACGACATAATGAGAGAACTTTTCTAATGACTCAGAGATTTTTAAATTAAATGTAAAATGTTTATTGCAGAGATGCACAGCCATACATTATGCATCACTGTTTTAATACAATAACATAATTCTGGTTGAAATTATCCATGTGAGCTGCATCAATTTTAGCTGCTACTCTTTGCGTGCTTGACAATTTGGTCATTCGGCTGTGGAAAAGTGCTTTTACTTGATTACTTGCACTGTTGATAATAACTGTAGGTTTTGGCAGTACCAGGACATTATTTCACTGCCTGAAATTGCTAACACTATCTGTGGAGGGACCGGGTGTAGCTGTGGCTGCTCTGCCAAACCTCTGTGGCTTCACCCAACACTGAGGAATGCGCAGACTCCAGCACAACACTTGGAGACTCATTTCATCTGTGTGGGCTCTCGTGGGCTGCCACTAACTCTCCTAGTGCAGCCAGAAGAACAGCATCGTCCTCTCTCTGGCTCCTGGGTCACCACAGCCCATGGCTGTGGCCGGACTCAATGATCCATTTTGCTGATGCACTCACAAGTCCTGTACTCCCTTTCCTGGGTAGGCTTCAGTATTTGCCTATGTCCTGGGGATTTTGCTTTGTCTCCAAAGGGAGTGTGCCAGAGCAGTGACAGGGCAGTAGAGGTGTGTGCTGTGCAGGACTGAAAAAAAATAGGATGTTCTTTATTTTATGCGATAAGAAATAATCCCAAAGGGGAGAGCTGCTGAAATCATAAGCTTGCAGTAGGGAAGGATTGGAGGCATATGCTCCCTGTGACTACATTTGGGCAGTTATTATACTACTATCTTTCTTCCCGAGTTTCATCAGCCTGTGTTTCAGAACCAGAGAAAAATGCCTAAAATAATGGTGAGCCTGAAGGCTAAGTTAACCCAATGTGCTCAGGCATTCCCACAGCACAGCCGGGGCCCCTCCCCGGGCAGGACAGCAGCTCTGCTCATTCACCTCCTCACAGGAGTGCTTGCTCCTTCTGCCACAGCATGGGGCAGCTTTGATTCCAGCCTGGGGATGCCAGGTAGAGGTCAACCTGACCAAAAGGCTGTTCCTGCCCCAGAGAGCTCACAGACCTCCCTGGCTGTAGCCCACAGAGGAAGCAGGTCCCCCCACTGACCTCGATGACACCCTGCTCCTGGAGTCCTGCTGAAATTCACCTGAGGCATCACCCCATAAGTGAGAGGGGAAGGTTTCTGCTCATGTCTGGCCACTGCTGACTTTAGGATAAGGGTGTATAAATCTGAGGGCTGACACTCACAGATACCAGCTCTAGGCTGCGTTGGGCTGATTTATTTTGCGTGGGAGCAGCAGTAGCAGTTTACGCCTCTAGTGCAGATTACGAGATAAATCTGGCTTTCAATGAGACCCACTGGTGACTGACACTGACAGAGCTTCTAAATCACCTCAGCTGCTGGGATATAGCCATGGGCTGGACTTGGCCTCACAGGTCAGGTCTCTTTTTCGCTGGTGTAAATCAGCAGGGCTTGGATTGAGATGTGGTGTCAGGTTCCAGTGCCAGACTCAGTTTTATTTAAGTGTCTGTATGGTAATTCCAGTTCAGAGGGACATCTGAGGGCTGCAGGCCTTCTCTGCTAGAACTGCCAGTTTTTGCCATGCTCAGATCTACCTTTTGCAGTGAAAGCTTTAAGAATTGACGAAAATTTTGCTTGTGGGTGCCACACAGATGCTCTTTTTAAGACCCACCTCACACTGCCTAGGTCCATCCATATGCAATGAGTATCCTCCTCAGCACTAATTTCAATTACTAATATGCTCCAAAAACTTTTCCACTGACTGCAATGTTACAGACAGATTGTCAGCCAGTAGAAGCTGGCTTGAGCTCCCTGAAATTGCCAGTGTTGTTTGCTCCTGGAGATGCTCAAAAACATGTGAATGTGGCAGTGATAAACATAGTGGCACTGCATTAATGGTTGGATTCAATCTTAGACAACTTTTCTAACCTTAATGATTCTGTGATTCTGTAATAATCTGTTCTGGCTGGATAAACTCTCCTGCATTAAGGTAGTGAGAACCTCCAAACAGGAGATGAAAGTCCTCACTGTGCTCTAATTGGCACTGAGCTCTTCTGACCTGCTGCCATCAGCAGGTGTGGCATCACTGCCAGATACGTGCTGTCACCACAGCCAGGGAATCTCCTTGTGCTCTCATTCATGGGACTGATTTCACCTTCACATGAGTGTGCAACCACAACAGGATCAGAGTAGCAGACAGTGCACAGGGGCACTTGCTTGTTCCATCCATGGAGCTGATCCTTGTCCAGGAATGGCTGTTTTGACATTGTGGGAGCATAAGGGCATATGTATCCTCTATCAGCATCATACCCAGACGATAAGGTCATTCTAGACAGGTTTTATCTAGACAAATTACACTGTTAATGGAATAACCCCACCAAAGTACAGTATGTCATAAAAATAACCTCTTTCTGAAATTAATTTTGTTTTGCTTTTCCTAGCTTTTTGTTAAGAAACTTAGTCCAGGACACACCAAACTGAGTGGCAACCGTCCATGGTCTGGGCCAGAGGAGAAGAAAGTGAAACACCAGCTTGGTTCAGTGTGAGTTATCCAGCAAAAGCTGTATGTCTGCTGTATCTCTCAGTATCCACACAGTCTGCTTCCCAGGCTTCCACAGCCTGGTACAATGCATGCTTAGCTGTGGTGTGGACAAATATTGTGGGTGCAGTCATCACAGGTGGCCAGTAAAGTCACCACCACTAAAATGGGCCCATGGAATTCTGAAGACTATTGCATTCTATAAAAGTGGGCTTGAGCTGCATGTAGTTATTTATTCATTTAGCCTTCGTTCTGAGGAATTCACTTCACCATACTAAAGTATAAACATCCCTTTCAAGCAGAGTCATCTATGGTTGCGAATTATCTCTGTGGCTTTCATTACCATCCTGATTAGACCCCTGAGGGCAGAGCATCAGCTGGTGCAACAGGGCAGCGAACCACTCTTGGGCCTTATGGCAATTAGCCCTAGTTGCAAACTTATCTCTCCATGTAACTTAGTAGCTAGATGGCACTGAAGGTATTTTGTGGCATCTGCTGTCTCAGGTATGGCTAAGACATGACTAATTTGCCTGTGAGTGCTAAATAATTGCAGAAATTAGTATTATTCATTTTTATTGCTGTTGGACCAAATGCTAGCTTCTACTACCACTGTATTGTGTGGGTGTTGTGACAGTAACATCTCAATGTGATAGGAAATTCAGGCTCCTCACTATACAGCCCATCGCATCCCAGCTCCATAGGCACCCAGTGGGAGAAGTGCTAACATATATTAGTCACTTATTGCAGATGGTCTGCAGACCACTAGAGACTCCAGATAGATGTGAGGAAAGGCAAGCACAAGTTGTGGAGCAATTTAAGAGAAGAGTAAGAGAATACTGAAAAAGGCTGGAGGCAGAAGAAGTCACTGTTTCTGAGACTGTTTATAATTTGTGACTGACTTGGCACAGGGCTTTCATTCCCCACTGCAGAGGGGAGTTGCCAAACTTGGGAGCAGCTCTGGTTTTCAAAGTCTCATGATTTCATCTCCTTGGCTGATGGTACAAAAGCATGGTGCTCCGGGACCCTTATTTATTTTATGATTCAGGCAGAAAGTTCTCAGTCAGAATCACAAAATCATTATAGCTTGAACAACACATTCAACGATTCAAGACCATTTCTCACCCCTGTTAGTGCTCCCTGCCCTGCTCCACTGACTCCACCACAGTTCTCACAGTTTGTCCAGCTTCAGAATTACCTTTTGGCACCACTCCTGGTGAACGAAAATAGGAAGCTGGATTGCTTCACTAATAATCTTATTTTCAGTTTGTTTCAATTATGCTTCTTTTCCAGTGAGTGTTAAGCAGTTGTTCTGGTCTCACTGGTTCAATGCACGTAAAATATGTACATAAGGTTGTGTATAAGAGGCTCTGCAGAGAAATAGAGGAGCTGTTGCCCCACTCACTGAGGACAGGTCTGTGCCAACTGGCCCAGCACTGATTTGGGAAGGAAAACATGCCCCAATGCCAGAGGCTCTGAAAGGATGTGGGACCCTGAAGTAGCATGTGGTGCTGCTCACATGGGGACCAGGCTCCAGTGCAGATGAGGTGTTGCTGAGGGCCACCAGAGCAGCCCCTTCTCGTGTCTGTGATGTTCCTTGCAAGCACAGCCCATGGCAAAACCCTCCCCAGAAGGCAAGTGCAACAAATAGGGTATTTAGAAATGTGGCTTCCTCTAGTTAAGCCCAAACTGAGGTTTTTGGGGGGCGGTTTTTGTCCGTACCTTCACCTGAGAACCTAGTTCCCTCCTAGACCTGTGCTCAAAGACTGCAGTGGGAGGAGGGCACGGGGATGTCTTTTCCTGATATCCTGCTGATTTGGAGAATATTTCAGAGCTACCTCAGTGGACCCAGCTGCCTGACAGGAGATACTTCTGACCTACTTGACTGTGCAGAGTAGTAAGAAGAAAGAAGAGGGTTACGTTCCTGCATAAAAGGAGCTGTGCATCTGATTGACCTAATTTTGGTCCTTCTTGCACTCTTTAAACTCCACTGGCACAAGTAAAAGAATGCTGATTTACACCAGAAGAAGCTGACCTGATTTCTGTGGCCTGCATTTACTGTGTGTTGGGGCCACGGTGACATTGCTGTTATCCACTGCCCCATTTTCCCTTGGTTCAAGTTCTTACTGGAGCACAAGACTATGGAAGAACAAAAAGTCCAAATGCGGACACAGCCAAGCTGGGATGTGGGGCAGCCAGAGCCACACAGCCCCTGCAGCCAGGCAGGAATTTGGCAGATGGGTTGCTCTAACCTGTCTTTTTCTATCTCCTTAAAAATTTGCAGAGCCAAATCACAGTGAGAAGCCTCTCAGACTCAGCCTCTCAGTGGGATGTCAGGGCTGCAAGATAACACAAGGGTGAGCTTGACTAGGTGAGTGGAGGATCCCCAGCCTGCTGCAGATCCATCCCCTCCTGTCACCCTGGACCACCATCTCGGCTGCTGGTCCTGTACCTGGATTCTGTATCTCCATGATGGCAAAGGACCCAGAGACATGAACATCCCCTCCTTCACTTCAGCTGTGGAACCCTGTGAGGGCTCCATCAGAGGAGCCTTGGTGCTGAAGTTTGTTAATTAATATGCTACAGTTAACCGTGTCAAAAGCTTTCCTCAGATCAAACAGAGCAGCTCCTCACGTTTCCTTTTGATCGAAGACAGCAAGGGTGTCGGCGGGGAGAAAGTGATGGAGCTGGCACCACTTTTGGCAGCAGTTGGTCATGAACTGCCCTCTCTGTAATTGCTTATAAACCACAGGAGGTGAACCAGCACTGCTTTGCTGTTGCTAATATCATTAGGTGTCCTCTGATAACTGGGCAGGAGCGGTCCCACTAGGGCAGCTGTGGATTCTTTGGGACCATTTGCTATTACTTTTGGGGAATAGCAGCTTGAGATGCCTGGTGGGCATCAGTGAGCAGCAGCAGAAGCAGGAATGTCTCATTGCCTTTGCTTTTATCTAAAAACTGATTCATTGGATGGATTTGAATGAAAATGCCTATGAAAAATATTGGAAAGTGATAATCATGCTTTATATCTCAATGCCAATAGTTTGAAACAATCAGAGGCAATTGCAATTACTCTGAAGGTTAAAAAAAATCCTCAAAAGAAGGTGTTCCAAGTAACTGGGCAAAATAAAAGAAAAGCACTAAAAGCTGTTAGTTTTTCCCTGCTCTATGTCAGCCCTGGCTCTCCTCCTTCCAGTATCCTCAGCCTCTCCAGTCAGCCTAGCAAATGGAAATTTTTTCCCCAGTCCCAGTATTAAAGCTCTTGTGCCAGTTTGGCCTTGGCTGGGATGACCACTAAAGGATGCAGATCTGTTGTTTCATGATAAAAGGGAGGTTTAGTTGTCTCAGGGTCATAGAGGGCCAACCAAGTCAGGTCATAGGGGTTGAGGTTTCTGGCTTGGGCAGCTTCATCTTACAGCTCCTGGTGTTGGATTCAGTTTACAAACCGGGTGAGCTGCATTGTCTACATTTTCTGAGGTCAGTCTGACCTCTGGCTGGATATATGGCCACTGACCTACTAACTTGGGGGAGAAACTAAGAACATTGTTTGGTGCTAGTGCAGCGTTTGGCTGCACAATGTTTTTCTGTGTGTCCATACACATACCATGAGTGCTTGGGATCAGACTGTCCTTCTGCTACCAGGACATACATGTCCAGTTTTAGGGGTTTGAGTGTTGGAGGAGAAATCTCCTCCCTCCTGCTTCAACCCCTGAAACCACCCTTGTTTGTCTGCTGCAGAAACACAGCAAAAATGCAAAACTGTTGTCAGTGCTGTCGAAGTTGAAGCAAAGGTTAGAATTCATTCCAGGAAAGAGAAAAGTCTCTGTTTCCTGAGCCCCACACCTTGAGGAAGACACCAGGCTGTCTTGGAGGGCCAGAGGAATGGATGGTGCAGCACTGCAACATCAGCTTGCAAGACATCCCTGAATATTGGATGGATATTGGATATTAGGAAGAGGTTCTTCACCCAGAAGATGGTTGGGCACTGGAACAGGCTCCTCAGGGATGTGGTCACAACCCCAAGCCTGCCAGAATTCAGAAAGCCTTTGCAAAATGCTCTCAGAGCACAGTGATTCTTGGAGTTGTCCTGTGCAGGGCCAGAAGTTGGACTCAATGATCCTTGTGGACCCCCTCCAACTCAGAATATTCTATGATTCTATCGTTTTCTGGCCACCTCTGCTTCTCCTGGTTGACAAAAACAGAGTTCTAAGTGCTTTATCTGATATAACCGTGCAATGGCAACCTGGGCATCTCAAAAAACCGCTGTTCCCCAAAGAGACCCCGTCGAGTTCAGAATACCATGCTCATGCTGATCTCCCAGAGAAATGGCAATAAAATTAAGATTTAACAACAGCCCCGAATCATTTGGTTTCTGCACAGACCCTGTCATTGGGAGTGAAGATAAACAAAGAGAATTTCTGCCCTCCCCACCTCCCCCGAATAAAACAGCCAGCTGGGCTGGGCGTACGCTGAGATCAAATCGCAGGAGTTTATTACTGCTGGCAGCAGCCTCAGCAGCTCTGGAGCCTGCAAATGCCTTAAAATATCTGCTCGGGGTTTTTAGAGCAGCTATGCATCCTTTTGGGGTTGGGTGAATTTTATGGCTATAATCAATGCCTCCATTACTCATTTCTACCCAAAATGTCTGACCAAGTTCAGCTGCTAAACACAATCTGTAAAAACAAGGGCCTGAACTGTCAGATTGCCCAAGCATGGCCTCGGCTCTTGCCTCAACTCTAATGAGACAAGGTTGTGCTGCCAGATGCCAAGTGACCAGGGAAGGGAGGCAAAGGAGAGCTGAAGTGATAAACTCCTCAGTTTAAAGTGACATGTTCTGTGTTGCCGCCTCTCCACTCAGGTAGCTTTTGCAGTGTTAAAAACATACACTGAAAGGGGGGCAAAGATAATAAAATCCTTTGCTCTGCCTGATTCTCAGGTGTCAGGTCCATACCATTTATTTTTAATACTAATGTGACATGGTTTAATGATCTGTCAATTAAATTAAGCTGTCCAGGTGATGTAGATGGAGGCTGAACTGGATCCCCAGGTGAAAAACGATCTACCCATCCCAGTGTTTTTCCCAGGCATCGCCCTACAGTGATGAACGTGGACCAGCTGGGCACTGGGTGGAGAAGGTTGAGGGAAGTACAGGATATGGTCCTTCCCCATCTCAGCATTGCTTTTATTTACTTTACCCAGGTGCAGGAAAAGCACCGCGGGCAGAGTGGCCCTGGCACTGCACCAACCTCCCAGGTCTCGTGTCATGATGTAAAAGTGAGTGTGAAAATTTGCCATATATAATTAAGATAATGTTTTTGAGTTGACCCAGAATGGTTATCCTCTCCCATGTGCAATGTCTCAGGGAATTTTGCAGGAATTCCTCAGGAAATTAGGGAATGGAATCAATAGTGGAGGAAAAGACAACTTGGTTCCTACACAGATTTCATTTTAATATTAGTATGAAAAAACAGGATGTGGCTTCACACAGGTCCACTGATGGGTGTTATGGGAGGCTCTACCTAACCATGGTGGGTTTGTTCCTAAGAAGCCCATAGATGGGAGAGGTCAAAAGCTCTGTTCTCATGAGGCATCTCCAAAACCCTCCATGTCCCATCAGCACAGCGGGGCTGAGGCTCTCCGGCTCCTTGTGTGCTGGGGTGTGTGGACAAATCAAGCATGTTCCGGAAGGGCTGGATCTGTATCTCCACTGATTCAGAAAAAAATGGTCTCCAGGACAGCCAGGCAAGGCTATTTCATAAGCACTAAATTAACATGCAGGAGGCTCCTGCAGGACTGCCTCTGTGGGGAAAAATATATCCATTGCACAAGTAATTGCACTAATAGAGTTAAGAAATTCAAGCATTTTGTAAAAAAAAAAAAAAAGATAGATGATCTCCAAATAAATAACCTCTCAACATAAGCACACCAAGAAAAATTCATTAAGTGGCTTTTAAAAGCATTGTGTTTGACTTAGCAGATCTTTTTCAGATGTTCCCCTTGAGCAAACCTAAACATCAAATAATAATTGTGTAAAGGCAAGTGCTATAATAATAATAATAATGCTGAAAATGCATTATACATCTTTTCCTTTGATAAAGGTCTTTGTGCTTTTATGAAATGTTCATTATCGGTACTTTCACTCCATATCTGAAGAAGAAAAACCAGTGATTTAGAGTGTGAGCTCTTCAGCATGAGCAGTGGTGAACAGAACTGAAGGGGTATTATTTCTGATAGGCTGGTGCTACAAAACTATCCTTCATGTTCCCTGAAAAAATATTTCTGTTTTTTATTCAAAATTGAAACCAACTTGGAAAAAAATTCCTTGTTTTACAACAGATTTGGTGAACATTCTGTTTTCTTATAATTTATATTAATAGTGATTGCTCTAATCTTTTATTGTATTTCAACAGTTTCAGCAGGTTTATGGGGTAGGATTGTTATTATTTACCTTAGTGACTGATTTTATGGAACAGCTGCAGCTTCTCATGGAGGTACATCAAATTCTGAAGTGAAGAAAAATAAAACATAACAGCAGTTCTCACCACTAATGTAAGAAGCAAAGAACCAGAGCTCAAAAAGGACAGACTAGATATTTAAAATGTTTATATAAAAATATACAATATACTCCATTTAGACTGACTGGGTTGAGGTTATTTTATGATTTTATAATGGTTCTGGACAAAACATGCAGGAGGTTACATCAGGGAGCGATCCAGCATTGGTGTCCCAACAGAACCCTTCTCTCCTGTCTCACTACTTCCCCACACTGTGATTTTGAGGATATTCTGTAGATTTTAGGTCTTAGACCACTGAACACAAATGTGCCTCCTACCCAGGGCTGTCCAAAGCCTCCTCAGAGACTGGAAAATAGTACAGCATTTTTTATCCTATGGAATGGCATAAAAACATTCAAACAACCCTCATAAAGGTGTCATAGTCCAAGGAGCTGGCAGGATGGGACAGCCCTCCCGTTCTTGACACACCGGGAATGGAGCCCTCCCATTCCTAACACACCAGGAATAGAGCTGTGGGCATGAGCCATTCCAGCACTGGAGCTCCAGGAGCAGTCAGGGATCTCATCCAAATTTTCATGAAGTCAAGGGGCTCTTCTTAACTTCAAAGCCAGGAAATACATTCTTAAAAGCTTAAACCGGTTTTATAAACACTTAGGCCTGAGACTGGAAATCTCTAAAAATGTATTTTTTTTATTTTTACATGATAATTGGAAACATGTGTGCCCTGCTCTCACTGTGTTTTGGAAGCATCTGCCCTATGATGAACAAGCCCTGCTGCTCGCCAGGCTGGAAACTCCCCAAATCTCCACAAACATGCAGAAATTAATTCTAAGAGCCAACATAGAAGGTTTCAGGAGAAGCAGACCCTGGTTTATGGCTCTAAAGATACCTATTGCCAAGACTTTCAGATACCAAAGGATTTGGCAATAGGATTATCATAGCAATCAATGACACATGAAAAAGTGATCAGAGAATGTGATCTCTTCTTTCCCTGTTTGATGATTTTCTGTGGTCAAAACATGATAGCTTTATAAATCTTCTGGCAGAAAATAATTCCAATTTTTCTTGCTATAAATAGGGTCTGCAGTGATTTCTCAGATAATTTCAGATATGTGAGATGAGTCACGATGGATCCAATACATCACATAACACTTGTCCTTGCCCTGCAGTGGCATGGACGAGCACTGCGGAGTGCAGGCGAGGGATTAACACATTGGAGCTTCTAGATGTTATAGAAATTTTAAATTCCAAACATCATCTATTGGGAAAATGGGGAGTAAACCAGGCAATTTTCCTCCCAAATGATGACCCTCATTTTTCAGTCAACTTGAAAGCTGGCTGAAAATATTCAAAGTATCAATTCTGAGAAAACAATGCAGTGCTCCTTGGCTCCTCCCAGGAATATTTGCTTAGGTACCAAAATGCAGAAGTGTAAATGGAAACCAAACACACAAAGAATTCATTGAAAAAAACAAGCTGTGTACTTACCCAACAGAATTGCAATCATTTCCTGTGTTATCCTTGCAAAAGAAATGCTCAGAGCTAACCCTTTGAGGGATTGCTAGAGACACCACAAAAGGAAATTTAACAGTAGCTTGGAAGGTTTTTTTTGTTTATGGTGTTATTCCTTAGACACTTTAAAAAAAAGAAAAGGATTGTTTTTCTTTGACAGAAGCACTAGGACAAAAATGGGATGCAAATAATTCTGTATTCAGATGACTGTTGTCATTTCCCTCCCCACACAGCTGTAAGTTTTGTGCCTTTGGCACCATTGCTCCTGATAACCACACATTTCTGATACTGTTTTTCAGCAGTAAGTTTACCATCTTCAAAATTAGTCATTGCAGAAAAATCCATGTAGTGGCAAGGATGATAAAATTATCATGAGAGGGGATGAAAAACCTAACAGCCTGAATTCAGGTCAAGAGCAGCACTGATTATTTTGAAAGAAGTCCTATATTTATAAATCCTTGGCAGTGCCATTAACTGGTTTTATATGAGATAGTAAAATTCGGATTTTCTCTTAGATGAAGACCTGATCCTAAAGAAAAACTCTGGCCTCTAGATTTTGTGCTTGTTCATGCAATGGGTCAGTGCAGTCCTATTGTAACTCAACCAACCAGGTGCAAAATTGGCTTTTCCTGCCCTTGCTTTGCCAAACCTGGCTGCTAGTCACGTCTGTGCCTGCATTGAACCCTGCAGGACGGGTTGCTTTGATGTGATCAGATAAAACAGAAGAGCCCCAGTACACCAGCTTTCTCCAGAGCTGTATTTCACTGTGGGACACATCCTCCTGGGGCCTCCTGCGGTTCCAGCCATGAACTAGGGGGTTTCCAGACTTTCCTCAGAAGGGAGGTTTCACAACAGGTTGAAGTTCAGACTGAGGAAAGGTTTCCTGGTGCACTGCCACATTGGCTTTTGTTTTTTTCAACACCAGTCATCTCCATCCAGCCATCTTCTTGCCCCTTGGACATTTCACTCTTCCGGTGTGGTCATGCACCCCTTGGCACCTCCTTCCACAGTGGCCAAGCCCCTCTGCCGAAGCACTTCATAATTTTTCTTGCTCTTCCCTAATTCTGTGCAGTTTGTCAGCACTTCTGAGCTCCTGAGCTGCCCAGAAATCCAAGGCTGATATTTTCAAAGCTGTCAAGGCTGATATTTTCAAAGCTGTCTACAGGAATTGGAAGCCTCATTTATTCTTCTTCTTCTTTTTTTTTTTTTTTCCCTTCCCTTTTCTTTCCTGCCAGCATCGAAATCTCCAAGACAACTCCAAAAGCCTCAGTCTGTGGATTTAGGGGACAGGGACAAGGGCAAAGAAAGCATCCATCCCATATGAGGAAGGAGATGCTATTGCTCTGGCCTCAGCTCAGCCCTTGGGGTGTCTGTACCATGCTGGGGCACATAAGGGATGTTCCCTCAGAGCTGCGTTCAGGGAATGATGAAAAGCAGAGAAAACAGGACATTGCCATGCTTACATCACATGCCATGTTCATATTCACCCTTCCCATTATCACACTGCATGTAGAACACTTTTTGCAGGTATTTGCTGGTAGTAAGGAGGGACAGAAAATACACACACAGAATCATTAATCTGAAGAGTCAACTTTGCTTAAAGAGATAGTGACAAATCATGTTTCTCCCTACAAATCTATACAGAGCCAGGATCCTCCCTTGTGTAATTTCTGACTTCAATAGGCAGGGGCTGGTTGCAAACCGCAATTAGAGCTGGCCAGGAAACAACGGGTTTGTCTCATGGCAGCTTCTAAGGTTTCAAAACCTGTTTACGTTCTGCAGAGGAAAAAATCAAAATATTTCTAATACGAGATGGGAGTCTGTCAAAATGTCCATTTTCTGCACAGTGAGATCCTCATTTCACTGTGGTTCTTCCCTTGCCCTCCTAACCACTGCCAGGACACTGTGTGTGTGTGTGCAGCCAGGAACAATCACAGGGTGGATATGCCTGGGTGCCAAAAGCATCGATGCTCAAAGCAGCCCATGTGTTTTGATAAAAATAGATGGAGTTGAAAACACCGTGACCGCTCTCGCCTGAAACATTCGGCTTGTTTGGGATCACTCTGACCTGGTAATGCATCGCGTCAGCACCCTGGTGGGGCAGAGGCCAACTTAAATGGACACGCTCTTCTTCTGTTCAGTACCTCTGTCTAGATAGGCCTTAAAAATACGATATTTTTTTCTAAGGTTTAGCAGAGACTTTGAAAATATCTGTTCTGCTGGGATTTTAAAGGCCTGATGGCATACTTGGCAGGAGTGAATGTCTGCCCGGGAATCGCTGGCATTTCCTCTCCTGCTCCACATGTTTGCTGACTGTCTGTGCCTCCACTGCTCTCTGTCCCAGATCTGTGTCTCTGCTGCTCTCTGTCCCTAAGAGGCTCAGTGCATCTGAGTGTTTAGATGTGTGTAGCTCATAATGCACTTTGCCGTCTTTTCTGCTAATCAATTATAGCTGGATAGTTTAGTCCTAATGTTATTGTGATGATGAAGTGTCCTTTGACACTTGAACTAGCACTAGTCCTTAACCTCGGAGCAGCTGGAGAAATAGCACATCTCCATTGCTATGGATGCAGAGAGACTTCTCAAAACCCTTATAGCCCAAAGCAGTGGTGTTAGCTCATGGAGACTGGCCTGTGCCCTCCTTCATCCCCAAGTGCTTCAAAGCCGTGGGAAGGCAGGCACTGCTGTCAGTGTCCTGTTCTGGTGCTGCATCTCAATGCATCAGAAAGTGTGGGGCAACACCTGCTCTTCTGTCCCTCTCTTGTCCCTCTTCTCTGACAAGTCGATTGACTTCCATCTCCTCTGCATCACTAACATCCTCAGTATTCCACTGACACCAGTGACACTTCTGCAGCAAAACACAACTCAAGATGACAAAAGGACAAAATCCCTGGCTTGAAGCGTGTCTGTACTGGTCATTACTGTAGGAATATTGGCAGCTGGTGAACCGAGTAAGAGGAAGGATGAAGAACTTTAACAGGAGCATTATTTTACCAATAGCCTGAGTGCCTTCCTTAACACACTTCAGCATTAAAAACCCTTTCTCCAGATAGCTTTCTGCTGGTTATATTACCAACAGAAAATGGCTTTTGGGGAGGAAGGTGGTTTTCTTCAGCATGCAGACACAAGAGTGTCTGTACTGCCCTGAATTTGTCCTGTCCTGATTCTCTTCTATAAGTCTGTCTGGCTCTGGGGGCAGCAGCTATTCCTGGGAACTGCCTTGGGCATTTCCCAAACCAAGAGACAAGTCACGGCACTGCAGGGTGGCAAAACAAGGAGCATGATCTGAGTGACTCTGAGCCATGGGTTGGAGGAGATGATGGATAATGAAAGAATGAGAACAGAAAAACCTCTTTCCCCAAAGTGTATGCATCTGATGCTAAAGACCATGAAAATTTCTCAAAATGTTTCACTTCTTTTTCCCAGACAGCATGCTTCAACTATGCTAACCCTTAAAAAGATTGCTTTCAATAGGCTCAGGCCCATAATCTTTGCTTTGCTGTTGTCTTTGAGCTGTTGAACACTTACAGACAGCTCTACTATCACAGGGAGACATGTCCAGCTCTGCTCCTTCACATCCCCCAGAATAAACCAGGGTGTGCAGAACTGGAGACCACTCTCCCATAAACTGTGCACCATCAACACGCTCCTTCCAGAGACAGGCTGAGAACAAGATCCAGTGAGTCCATGAAAGAACTGTGTTTTAGGAAACAAGAGCCAAAATGTCAGCAGTGTGCAACGGGCGGAGAGGACACACAGTGACTGCTGGGTGATGGGACCTGCTGGAACTGTGGGTAAGTCAACCAGAAATGCCATGCTCATTTCATCTGGTAGCATTTGGTTCATTTATTTTAATTGCACATAAATGCAAAGCAGAAAGAACAAATGGGTTGTCGTTATTGTTGGAGCAGGGAAAACATTTTGTGCAAAGAGAGGGTTGGTCTTCAACCATCCAAGTAAAACCCATTGCCTGAACAATAAAGCTTAAAAGATGAGCAAATTGCTGTTTATGGGCTGTTCCAGTTCCATACCACTCAGGACTAAGCCAGGGCTGAATACATGAGCAAATTTGCTGCCTCACTCATTAGAAAAACAAGTCTTGTGCGGGATTTGAGCCATTTTAAATCATTCACTCAGAGCAAAGAAGAGAGATCAGAGCAGCAGCAGACGGAGCAGTATTAGTACAAGCATTATTGGTTCAGATCTGCAAATGCTGGTTCAGGCAAAACACATGTGAAGGCCACAGCATTAATGTAGCAGATCTGTGGTAGCCTGAAGAAATAACCCAGACAGTGCTACAAGCCAACCAGCCCACCTCAGTCTAGGGAAGGGAGTGTTTCCCCATGCACATTCCAATTCCTGGCCCAGCGTGGGCTGGGAGACATTTGCTTGTCACCCTTCTGTGTGCTGAGCAGCTGGACCAGATTTTGCAAACTCAAGCTGCTTGGGAAATGCAATGCCTCTCTGGCATGTGGCTATTCAAGCTGGTGCCTATTATGTCGCTCATATTAAAGGCTATGAAAACAGGCATCGTGCACGTAGGGGCTGAGCAAACCTTGTTTTACAGTAATTATGCAATCAGTGTATAATCTAATTTCAGTGGCTGGGGTGTGGAGGGGAAGTTTGGTTCCTAGATGCGTGTCGGGGTCTCTACAATTAAATAGACATATTTACAGCCACTGGCAATAAAAATTCTGAGCAATTCTAACTATATTGAGCTTCTGTGATGTTAAGAGTGACTTACAAAAGCCCCACACATCTGGTTAGGCTCAAAAAGACTCTTTGACTCAATAGTCAGACTTTCTGCAATTGAAATGCTCTACAATTAACAGCCCCTCCTGGAACAGGGCAGGAAAGAGCTTTCAAAACCCACAAAGGATTTTTTGGAGAGTTTTTTTGTTGAGATTTTTGCAACTCTTCCCCTGAATTTGAGAGAAAGCCAAAGCTTTTCAAAGCTTTTCTAAAACAAACAAGCAAAACCAAATACTCCCTCCACCCTCCTGGAGAGAGGAACATCCCAGATGAGCAAATCACTCTGTACTAAGATGCTTCCCTGGCCTCAAAAGTCCCAAAGGCTGAGTGACAACTGGAGTTTGGGTGTCTTGACTGCCCATTTTTTCCCCATTCCTGGTGCTCTGCATGGATTGAACTCAGCTGTTTGCTGCAGTGGGGTGAAAATTTTGCTGGGGGAGAATTTTACGGTTCAAGCCTGCTGAGAAACAGTCTCCAGAGAAAGACCAATCAGAATGGGTGTGTTCCTAAGAAAAGTTTTACTTTCCCTGTACCCACAATTTTTACAAAACAGTGCTGGTGGAACAGCTCCCTTTTAGTGTTCTTTTCTGTGAACACATACTCTTGTGGCTCTGCGGGGCAGAAACTTAGAGAGTCCAAGCAGAGTCCAGGATTTCTTCTATCTGATGGGCCAAATTCTTTGCCAGTATAAATAGATTGAACTCTGCTCAGTGGGATTGTGGCCATTTATACCAACAGAGGACTTGGCCTGCAGTCACAGCCTGTTTCTTTTTTTAAATCCTGAGAGACATGACCCTCACTGCGTGGAGCCAGGTTCAGACTCTGGCTGTTGTCACTTTCTAGGCACGCACAGCTATTTTGGTCAGCATTCCCACTCACTGCTTCAGCCTGTGCCCAGGAGACACCTGGGGGAACAAGGGGACAATGGAACAATCCCAGGTTTGGAGACCCCATGGACATCCTCATTTTCTGCTGGATCTCAGGAGACAACTTGTCAGATGTTACAGTCTTGATCAGCCCAGCTAAGCCTGGAGAAAATTAGGAGTAGATTTGGGTGAGGTCTATATACAGGGCACATGTCCCAGCTTTGCTTTGCATGTTGCAGATGTTCGTGGAAACTCCCTAGAAAGGACTTTCTTGGCCACTTCTGTTGCACCACCTGCCCCAAATTGCTCTATGTTGCAGCTCTCCATCCCTTCCTTGGCCACCCTACAGCAGCTCCCCTCCACATCCATGTGCAGAAATTGCTGCTCACTGCTTCTTATCCTCTCCCAGGGATTCAGATCTTCTCTGGTCCCTTGGCAGAGGAACCCTGGGAACTAAAAGCAAGGACCTGTGCCGTGTATCCTCCACACAGGCTGCGGATTTGAATGACTGAATGCCTGTGGGGGGCAAACATAGGGGCTGTGGGTCTGGGCTGGCATCAGGACTGAGCAGGTTTTCACTCATGAAAATGCACTTTAAAAATTAATTGATGTACATATCTGGTTTTTACAGATCGTTTTAAAATGGCAACTCCTGACCCTAAAAAAAACCCCAACCAATGCACAAAAGAATTCAATAAGTTATTAAAGTGCTGTGTCTGCAAGCACAGCCATGTCTAACAATTCAGCTTCTACCTTTTTGGACACATGAAAGCCAGAGGTTGCCATTGCCAACCAGCTAAAGGCTACAGACCACAGCCAGTCATTGCCCTTTGAACCAGCACTGCACAGCCCCACTTCCCGACTCCCATCTGTGGAAAATCACTTTTGCTGTTGCCTCTGCAAAGGTGTGTATGGCTGGCTGGGACTGCTGGCACATGGCACTCCCCTGTGCCCTCCCCAGACTATTTTTATGTTGGTTTTCTGGTAAAATAAAACTCCTGCAATCACTCTGGCTGTGTTGATGTATTCCTGGCTGCCTGTCCATCTGTCCTCAAATGATTTATGCTTCCCCCAGCCAAGCTCTGTGATACTGATGCTGGCAGGATGATGCTTCCTATATAGGGGACACAGCCTAGCAAGGGAAGGTATTTCCACTCTTGTGTTCCTCCTTTTTTCTTATGTGAAATTTTTACTTCCTAAAAAATTGCAGGTGCCCTTTGGACAAGTGATTAAATTAGAAGATCAACAATACATGAAGAAGAAGTGGGATCAATTCACAGAGAAGTGGCTGAAAGCAGTTTATTACATCTTTTGTCTTTTTTTGCTGGGAGATCATTTGCCAAATCATTAAAAGAAAAATCAAGTGAAAGGGATGACCAGCAACTAAAAGTTGCCTTTTTTCTTAACAAATCAATATGATTACAATATTATTTTGTGTAAAATAATAAAAAAAAAAAAAAGAAAAATTGCAAAAGATTTCTTTTGAGGTCAGACTCTGGTCTCAGTTACCCCAATACTGCAGCAATTCAAGTTCACATTTACCATCAGGACTCTAATGGTACCTTGTGTGATGATAGATTATATATGTGCATTCAGTGCCTGCTTGCCAAACCTTCAACCTTTTCCCTGCTTGTACATCCAGATCAGGACTCTGAAAGAATGGTCCATCAACACACAGGCAGTGTTACAATGCTTCTTGCATCTTATGTTGACACCCACTTTCACCTCCTTTTATACAAGCAGAAGTTCAGAAAGCAAGTAAGAATGCAACAAGGTCTTGTTGTCCAAAAAAAAAAATGAGAGAAGTTGCCAGTTTTTATCAAATAATAATATCCAGGTGCAGTGAGCTGTCAAAGCACAAGATGTGCTGAAATGGGCTGGGAATACCACTGATCAAATCACAAAAAAATATTGCAAATCTCAAAGAAATGAACCCTTAGAGCTCCGGGAGGGGCATCAGCTTTGTTGCCTTATCCTGGTTTTCTCTTGCTCTATTTTAGCCTTATTTGAGCTGCTCGTGACTGGCGAGAGCATCAAATTCTGCTTGAATCTGTCTGGGTTCAGGATACACAAGCCAGAGAAAGATCCAAATCCTGTCAATTATCGGCAGACAGGATATGATAATGCTCTTGAAATAGGTCCAACATTTAAAAACATTTAAAAACCCTTGCCATAAAAAGGCAAAAGATTGTTCAATCCCAGAAAACAGCAGTGCAAGACCTATCATAGTTGGGTCACTATGTTTTCATTGAGAGCTGGATCTTCTGCTTTTGCTCCATCATCTGCTGTTCACGTGACTGCACTTAGCAACTGTATCTGATTAGTCTTTGTGTGCTGGGTGCTATTATTTTATTGTTTGAGTTAGTGTCTCCTGTTTTTTTATCTTTTTCCGAAAATATAACTGAATATCTCCTTTCACCTTTCAGGTTAGCATGCCTGGTTATTCCCTTTTTGCATGGTAAAGCTGAGGAGCCTCACTGTTGTCATTTTATGATTGGGATGGGAGAAAACAAAACTCATTTTCATGCAAATCCCCACTGTCTATCAGACATCATAGTTGTCAAGCAGGTCATTAGAGGCCTACTGTGTAAAATGAAGATTACTAATTAGAGCTGAAGAAATAATTTGCAACAAATAATTTATCCAATGAATTTAGATTTTTTCTCCTTGTGGAGTCTCTGCAAGCAGGTTGTTACTTCCCCAGAGTTGGGCATTATTTGAAATGTTTTTAACTCATTATGCTCATGTTGGATTCAGATTTTTCAGTATTACTTTTCTGAGCTAGATGGTTAGTCGATATTGATTACAGGATTTGGGATTTACCTCCTGGCTCATGTATTAAAATATGGCTGAAATGAATAAAGACCAGTATATGCTTAAAAAGTACATTCCATGAACACTGATTTGTGTTTCTGTGAACATCACAGTTCCAGAGTACTTTGGGAATTTTCTGTTAAAATACATTTTTCTAGCAAAAAAGCTACTGCAAAATCTATAATTTTATCCTGAGGAAATTTCACATAAGGCAAAAAGAGCCTCTAGCCTGTGGTGTATTATGCAAGTCTTATGAGTGAGTATCACCAAAAATAGGAAAACCACGGAATTTATCCTGCAGGGAAAAGGGGAACAAATGCATCCAGATGCTAAGATCCCACAGGCCCTGTAGGACCCTACACACATCCATTGTAGAAGTAACTGGAAATGAAAACTTATGTGTCATGATTCATAGTCACAGGAAACAGGATTTAGCAAAATCTGATCAGTTCACTACAATGGAAAATGTCAAAACACAGATTTTAGATAATTTTGATTGACCATTTCTCTTCAAACCATGACATATTCTGTTACTTTGGCTCAAAATGTTCATCTGATTTAGCCTGAAGAGAGAAACCGAAAATTTCTATTGATTTTCATCCTGTTACAAAAGTCAATTTTTGCAGACATTAATTCCGGTTGTTGCACTCTATGAACACTCAAAGAAAGGTGGAGCGCGAAGAAAGGAACTAAATTCACCCAGTGAATTAATTCCAGCATCCAAGCACACATATTCACAGAAACCCATTTGCATTATTCACCATCTTTATTAATAATGTGGCTGATACTACAAAATCTTGGATTGCAAAGGAGCAGCTTCATTTTCAGCCCTCTAATGAAGCATACAGAGAGAAGGCTTGGGGGGGGGTTAAGAGAGTTTCAATGAATTAAAAAAGTGCCATTTGTAACAGACTCTTCAATCCCATCTGCTTCATATCTGGAGCACTCAGTGTTCCCTGTGCTCACTGGCTCACCTTTGTGTTCACAGGCAGGAGAGGCAGTCGGTGCTGAGGAAGGATAGGAGATGGAGAGATACTCAGCAGGAAAGAGATAAAACAGAAAGCAGTGAACACTCAAATCTTGCTTGTCTAGTCTAAAGGTCTCCCCAGGCAAAGCAGGCAAGGCTGATAAAGGTGCCAAGAGAGGACAGCTGGCTGGGGAAAAGAGGTGAAGGTTTTTTGGTTTGTGTCTCCTTCATGGACCTTCCACATCAAACCTTGGGGAAGTCAGGGAAAGGTTGTGCTGGGGCATTTTAGAGCTTCCTCCCCTGTGCTCTCAGCTAAGAACAGCCAAATCTTTGTTGCTGTCACCAAAATGGAAGATGCCTTCGTGACAACAGGAGTCACGTGGAAAGGGAGATAGATGGTCTGGGATAAAAGGAGGTCTGAGTTCCAGTAGCATTTATGCTGACTGAATAGCACAGGTGACAAGAACACATGGTGGTTCTGGGGAGGGAGAACAAAGCAATGTTAGGGATATTCCCAGCTCAGCCACCACTGCTGTATGGAACCTGGAGTAAGTCTCATTTCCATCTGTACATTGGGAATAACTGCTTTTCTTCAAGAGGTGCTCCAAGTTCCTTTTTTATATACATTTTATATAAGACCTAACTTACTATTTTGGCACACAGATAAAAAGCATGCATTCAAAGGAGCCCAGATCAACCCTCAAACCAAGGAAAATCATATCATAGACACATCAGCCCACCTCTTCCACTTACTATCTCTCTCTCACATGCAAAATTAGTGCTGTTCAAGCAGTAGTTGACTCCACATAAGCCTAGCTAGACCCAAAACATCTGGGTGGGTTTAGAGCAAGGCAAAATGGGCTCAACCAGCTTTTCAGCAGAGGCCATCCCCTCTAACCACCTCCCTGTAGGAATGAAGCCTCTCACAGAGCTGCATTGCCACTGGGGAGACAACAGCAGTGTGGCTGCAAACACAGCACTTCTGTGTTTAAATACTTTTTCCCCCAGAGTGAGCACAGGTTTAAAAAAAAAAGGTAAAAAGAAAAGAACATTGAAGAGAAAAACGACCTTATTCAAAGCTCAGTGGGAAGATTCCCCCTGAATTTCAATGAGCTTCAGTAGGCCCGTGGGGTTGGATTAACATAAGAGCTGGGAGGAAGATTTCCAGGTGCTCCCCACACCCAGGGTCAGGTTTTCCAAGAAGAATCAGCACCGATGTGTTTTGCCCTCCAGCTCAGTAATGTGTTTACAGCCAAGCAGCCTGGCAATGGCAAGGTAAGTTTCTGTGCTGTGTAGGAAACCCTGGCCACCCAAGATATACCTGTATGTTTCTAAAGGAGTTTATCTACCTTTCCATCCATGGCTGAGGAGGTGCCACACAGCTCATCCCAGCTATGCCCAGCTGTCTGAGGTGCTGCCAGGGCAGGTGCTGGTGCAGGTTTCTCCTCCGCAGCCAGGCCTGTGAAGTCTTGTTGTGATCTCCCCACTGTGGCTGGGAGAGCCCAGATTGCACCATCATCACCAGCTGGGAATGGGGATGGAATGGAATGGGGATGAGACAGCACCTCCAGGAGAGACCTGCCCTGCTTTGCAGGATTGCTGGTGGCGGGGGGTTGTGCCCACAAAGCTGCAGTGCTTCCTCAGTGTGAGCACTCAGCCCTGGTGCTGGGGAAAAATTCTTCCCTGAGCCCTGTGTCCTCTCTGCAGAGTCTGGACCAGGAGGAGGGACCCAGAAGTACATCCCTGAGCTGCAAATATTTCCTGCATCAGCACAATATTCCCAGTCTCACGTGGCCAGAGCCTATGAACACTAAAGAAAGGGCAGCAACTACTCCTAATACTGCAGTTACTCTTGTGGCAGTGGATGAGATCTCATCATTGTCTATGGTTTCAGTGATCAGAAAAACAGGAGCAAATCCCACCAAAATCTCATCAAACCATTGCCAGGTCTATCGGCAGGCAGCAATCAAGCCTGGAAAAGCAGTGACATTTGCAGAAAGTTTTATACAGCTGGGAGGTTTTTAACCCTTTCTCCAGCAAGTTATTAAGAAATATGTATTTTAGAGAGCTGAGGCAGCAGAAAAACAAACCAGGTCTGAGTGTGCTAACTCCTAAATAACAACAACTCAGTTAAGGTCTTTGAAAGCAGAGGCGTCTTCTTCAGCTCCCAGAGACATACCTGTGTGACTGCTACAGCTCTTGTTATTTTAATGGGGACCCAAATTTAAATTGCAATTCAGTTTTCTGTGCTGCTTTGGATTGAACACAGCTGGTACCTCGCAGCAGCTGCTGCCTTGGGAATCTTGTTAGTGAGAGTAGGATCCGTTTCCCTCTGACTCCAAATTTATCACCTAACTTGGAATTAGCCTGACCATCCAAGCCCTAGCACCATCTCATTGAAGACTTAACTGCTGCCTTTGTAACCTCTCCCTGTGCTTTTATCCTTCAGCTGAAATTTTTAATGAATCCCTAGAATTAGCCCATCCAAATAATTTATTTATGGGTTTATTGCAATGACCTGGTAAGACTCGAGGTCACTGCAAATGTACCAGTGTAATACAAGGCACAGTGAGCCCAGACCCTGGCACTGGGTCTTAAATACCTAAAGACATTTTCACCAGCATTAAAAATTGTTTGTTTTTTTTTTTTTTTTTTAAATGCTCAACTGTATGTTTTAGAATACACAGCTGTCTTTGTTCAGAATAAACCAAAAATAGCAGATTTTCCTCTGCTTAGCTGGGTGTTAAATTATTTACATTTCAAAACCCATAAGTAGAAACAATGACTGCATTTCCAGAGCCTGCTCCTGCTGTCAAATATCCTTTTCTCTTCTGCAACCTAATTTAGACTTCCTTTTTAGAGTTGCAGTTTTGCTCCATTTTCAATTATATTAGAGGAACTAAGATTTCAGGCTATTATCTCATCATCCCCATGAATAGCAACAAGAGCTGTTCTCTGCAAAGGCATAGACAGCCCTCGTGGTGCCCACACTGGTGGTGACCCATGGCTGGGGATGCTTGGACATCACAGAAAACACTGAATCACAGTATGGGTCAGTTTTGAAGGGACCACAGTGGTCATCTGGTCCAACCTCCCTGGTCAAGCAGGATCATCCTTGAGCATATTCCACGGGACTGTGTTCAGAGAGTTCTTGAATATCCCCAGTGAAGAAAACATGGGGAGGAGGAGAGAAGGATGCAGCCCTCACGGCCCCTTTGGGTTTGAGCCACTGAAGATGCTTTGCTTAGCCTGTGCAATCCCTGTAAGGATATTCTTTTTCCCTCCAGGGGCAGTGGGGAACCTCTCCAGGCAGATAGGGTGGTAGGGGGCACTGTCCATGGTGGCTTATCCACCCTATGTCCCCTTTCTGGACCCACAGAGGTGGGTGGTGCTCCCCAGGGTGCTTGCCTGGCTGGGAGGACATGGCCACTGAAGTAAAGCCAGAAGAAACTACACTGCCATGGAGAGTATTGAAAGCCCAAGGAGAAACCCCAAGGCAAGACAGGATGCAAGGTGTTGCATCTTCTCCCAAGAACAAGTAGAAGTGTCCTCAAGTTGTGCCAGGAGAGGTTTAGATGGGATATTAGGAAAAATTTCTTCCCAGAAAGGGTTGTCAAACTTTGGAAGAGGCTGCCCAAGGAAATGGTGGAGTCACCAACACTGAAGAGATTGAAAAGACATGTTAAGGTGGCATTAAGGATGTGGTGGTGGACTTGGCAGCGCTGGATTAATGGTTGGACTCAATGATCTTAGAGGTCTCTTTCACCTAAATGTTTCTATGATCCTGAACTTAAACCTGGAGACAGCACAGGTCAACAAAACAGCTTTGGTAGGGGTACAAGTTGGGACCTGAATAAGAAGGGGTCTCAAATATCACGTAATTTCACTGGGCTGCCTCTCTGAAGGGCTGGCTGAGCCTCGGCTTTTCTTTACTAAACCCCAAACTCCCCTTGTCACCTCCCTGCTTCCCGCTCACCTTTGCCAGGTGCTTTGCCCTGCAGTTGCTGAAACCCTTGTGCAAGTACCAGCCACCTTTGCCCCATTCCCAGTTAAATTCCCGCATGTGTTACCTCTGACATGATGACTAAAAGCCAGTGGGGGCTGAGTGGCAATGGGAAACAAAGATGACTCTGGCCAAGGAACACAGGCTTTGGGTCTATTTTCTGTATTGGTTTACCAAACCCCATTATATTTGTTACTTTTGTAGCAGAACAGCTTCCTAGTAGTGCCTACTCTTCTTGGACACTTTTAAAAGGAATATCCTGCATCTAACTGGACTCTCAGCATTGCCAGCCCCTGTGATTTTATTACCAATCTTCTGATATTTGGAATTTTTCATAAAGCTGCAGCTCTTGGATGCAAGTAATTAAGTGATGCTGAGCTTTCACTGAGAAGTGAGAAGTTTCTAGTCCTCGTGTTTTTGGAAAGCTGGAAAATGTGCCTAAAGGCATAGACTCCAAAAGGCAAATTAAAAGAACTAATATGTTTTATCTCTTTCTAAAACAATTGTGATTTAGGGATAGGAATGGGGGGCTTGATTCATGATTTATAGATTTTGTGCTTGGCAGTTCTCCAGTCTCAATGGTGGCTCTATGCAGAAGGATCTGGGGCTTTCTGAGAGCTACTCGGGGGTTTTCACCTGGTTCCCCACTGCACTTTTAAACAAACCCCCCCGAAAAATCTCTCTAAGACTTATTCTACAGCAGGCACAATTTAAAAACTGCTCATGCCATTTTATAGCCTGGTTCAGATCTAACCACGTCTAATCTCATACTGCCACAGAGATACTGCCACTCTGCCAACATGCTGAATGACATGCTTAACTGGGGTGGATGGCACTGAAGGTTTGATGGCATTGTGTGTATTTTGGAAGGGTCAGTGCTGGGACTGGCCCTTTTTAAAATACTGCTGGCATTTGCATCACCCCTGTATGTTATTTCCTAATCTCACTGTGCTGTTGCTTCCTTCCAGATCAGGAGAAGCACCCCACTCCCCATGGTGTTGTCCCTCCACAGAGACTGCCCCAAGGGCTTGGCTGATCCAAGGGCAGCTGAAATCCACAGGCAGCCGTAGCTGAGCCTTCCCCAACAATTATGGTTATCTTTGGAGAGGGGCCCATGTGGTTTTGGGTTGAGGGTCTCCAGTGTTCCTTCTCTCACTGGGCAAGCATGGGGATGTTGGGTGGGATAAAGCATTTCTGGTGGGCATCAGACCCATTACCTTATGCCAAGGCATCCTCTTATGCAGAGAAAGGGCATTGTAGCTTCAACAGTAGGGGCTGGGATGTGTCTCTGCATGGGTTGCTTGTGTTGGTTCATGGTTTCTGGAGCAAACCCTTCCTGATGAGGCTGCACCCACTTCCAGGGTGAGGAACTGCCTGGCAGTGCCCCTTTCCTGCTTCTCAACCTGTTCTGACATGGAGATGGCCTCCTACCTGTTTGCAGGCTGAGAACTGTCCTCTGAGTGTTGCTTGAGGTGTTCATGCCGTAGCACTGATCACATCTCAAGAAGCAGCAGGACTGTGCTGAGTGTTTACTGACCCTTGTGGAAATCAGAGATGTCAGATGCCAGCTTCTGCAGGGTTTGGTCCTGAGTCACAGGGCTTCAAGCAAACCCCTGCATATGGGCATCAGTGGGACCGTCCCAAACACATCTCCCTCATGAAGTGGCAGGGCTTATTCCTGCAGCCCTTACCTCTCACCTCTCATTGTATTTAATTTTTTTGGTGAAGATCTGTTGGAGGCAGCTGCAAGCAAAACAAAACCCCACCAAGGCTCATCGCCAGTGAGTGCCTGTGAACTGAGTGCCTGACTCTGCTTGTGGGGTGGTGTAAACCAGAGCCACAGCACGTCCGGGGTGTGACCTGTGTGAGCACCACGATGCTGCTCCGTGGCCAGACCCGATGCTGCTGGGGAAGGCGAAGTAAACAGCTCCACCTTAAACTGCAGAGAGCACCTTAAGCTTTCTCCTGGCCTCCTGCCACCGAAACTGCTCCAGGCTGAGCTTTAATCAGAAGGAAGCCTGTGCTTTGCACTGTGGGGGAAGGGGTGGCCAGAAGGACATTTCTCCATTGATTTTTTAATTTTGAGAGTTTATTTCTTGCGGCAGGGGGGGTGTTGGTTTTTGTTTTTGTTTTTTTTCCCCTTGACACAATAAATTTCAAATTGATTTTACAATCCTGTCTTCCCCATCCTTGTATGCTCCTTTTCAAAGGCAATCGAGATGAGAGGTTTCCTTTGCCCCCCCTGGCATTCCCTGGTCCCCTGTGATTTTCCCTGAAAAGGGTTTCCACAGCTGGGCATTGAGCAGGGACACACTCTGGGGGAAGGAGCAGCTCAATTCAAGGACACCCCTCCCCCACCTCTCCCCCTTCCCCACAGGCATATTTTGGGATCAAGGATGTGTTTTCTCCCTGGGGGGGTCCTCGGATGGTGCCTGTATGCCCTTTGCAAAGTACTTGCAGCTCCTCCAGCCCTGGGCTGTGTCCCCAGTCCATGGCTCTCCCTCCAGACCAGTCGACCAGAGGGTCTATTATTCACCAGGCATTTCCTGCTAATCAGACCATTAGTCCTTGTGCTGATTAACCAGCTAGTTTTCAATTTAATTAAAACATACACTTTTTGGAAGAGCCAGAGGTTTCAATCGTATTTTATTCTGATCGTTCCTGATCTGATTGGCATTAACCGTAAGCATCAGGGGGAAGCAATTAACCCTTTCCCTTGCTGAGGGGAGCATCTAATTCCTAACTGGCTATTCTCCCAAGGAAGCTGTGGATTTTTATGCTGCTGCTTTGCACCAGAGCCTGAAGATCTCAAGACATTTATCCTTACTTTCTCAGGGTTTCATTCAAATACAATGCAAAAATAATATGCTAGCAAGGAATCCCACCAGGAAACCAGCTTTCTCTATGCAGAGAAAGCAATGCAGGGCCAGACTGATGAGAGAGCAGAGCAGGTGGATTAGGTGAGGTTCCTCTGCGCAAGCAGGCTCCTCTCAGTCCTGCCAGTGCTGTGGATGGTGTTCCTGTGTGCAGCCCACAAGCAAGGACTTTGAGTGGGTTCATGCACTTGCTGCAGCCTGGAAGACCTTCACAGTTTCTAGGCTATTGGGAAGTAGGAGACTCCAGTAGCCAAGTGGGAATTTAGGGTAGGGAGAGACATATCTGTCACAACCCTGAGCGGTGGGTGTATGACAAAAGAAATGTCCAAGTGTTTGTTCTACAGTGAAAATAGTGAGTGCTGAGCTCACCTAGGGGAGGGCCTGGCCATACCCAGCCATGTTGGTCAGATCCAGGAGGAGGATACTGAGCACAGGCCAGCTGAGCACCACGATCCCTACACCCAGGTCTGTTCCCGTGGATCATCGGCCCCACATGCTGCAGGGGAATTTGGGATAGGGCTCTAGTTTTTTATCTCTTTTGGTATCTCATTACCAACCTCAAAAATATTTGGCTACAACTTACTTTTGAGGTTTGGGCTAAGTCCAGGTACTCCAGCAAGAGAAAAGTCAAAGCTAAATAAACGAGTTCAAGTTCAAACCTCTCCAGCCTCGGGGCGTTCCCTTGCCACCGCCCGGGATGCCTGGGGTGCTGGGAGAGCCCTTCTACAGGGAAACAGCACAAAAGGCTTCAGAAAATATTTTCAAGAGGCAGCTAATAGGTGATCTTTTGTCTTGCAAAAAACCCAAGCTAATAACTTGCTCCTCTGCATTTCCCCACGACGGCAAGCTGTGCCTCTTGGGATTTATTCCTCCCTTCCCCACCTGACCCGTTTCCCACGGCCTCTGAGGGAGCAGCCTGCTCCTCTAAGTGTGTTTTATCCTACCGCCAGCCTGGAGTAAATGGGATCTTTGTAAAACACCTTCCTCTTTGTTTTGTGATTCCTACTAGGAGGCGGCCGCAGCCCTGCCCTGCTCCCCTCCCATTCCAGGTTAAACCCTCCCCGTGCACCACCCCAAACGCAGGGACACCCTTGCAGCGATGTGGGGGAACCCTCAGTCACCCCTCAGCCCTGAGCTTGGGCAAAGTTTTTTAAGCCTCAAGAGACTGAGGCATTTGTCTCTGCTTTGCAAAGGGCCCCCTTCTGCTGGGCTCCTCCTGCATCTGCCTCACTCAGCATCATTGTGGATATGAAGGGATCCTGTGGAGTTTAGGGAATTGCACAGCCTACTGCTTTTTGTTTCATATATTGCTTCCATAACGAACGGTTTCCTATAGCCATCTTCCCAAACACATACTGCTGCATAGGAATAAACAAACACATATTCTCATGCTGGAAAAGATCTGCCCGAAGTCTCTCAGATAGGATCATGTTCAGTCCCAGTGGGAATATCCCTGTGGCGGGGCTGGGCAGCCTCTCACCCCGCTCTGGGATGGGCTGGTGCTGGAGGTGGCAGCCTCTCACCTCAGCTCTCTCTTTCATTTTGTCTATGCCTTGAAAGCTCTAATGGGACAAGGATCTTAGAATCACTGAGGTTAGAAAAGATCTCTAAGATCATCAAGTCCAACCATTAACCCAGCACTTTCAAGCCCACCACTAAACCTTGTCTCTAAATGCCACATCTACACATTTTTCTAAAGCTTCCAGGGTCGATGATTCCACCACTTCCTGATAAGTGCAGTCCCAGCAGGTTATGTTTTCCACAGGTAAAATTTCTTGACCTGTTGCGCACACACAAACTGCATTTGCACAGAAGGAATTGCACCATGGTGCCTGCACGTATTTGTGTGTATAACAGCAGACTGTGCTCACGGGGTCACCCACACTGCTTCTGCCCACTCCATAACCTCTGTCTCTGCATGGGGACAGAATGCTGCCTCCTGGCCTTTGCGATGATCCCCCAAAATGGTGCCTGGGACTGCTGGAGAGGTTAACTCCCACTGAGGTGTGCAAGGACATTCCTGCACCACGGGCTGCATGCACGTGAGCTGCTTTGCAGAGTCATCTACAAGGGAGACGTTGGCTCTTTGTGCTTGTAGCACATTTTTCTGCTTGAATTGCCGTAACATCAGCCAAATGAGGAAGGACTGCAAATGATCACAAAAGCAAGGGAACTCCTAAGGTTCAACATGCTGGGAATATCAAGCTACTGTCTGGAAAAATACAAAAAACATTGTTGATTCATTCCTCCAGCCCTTGACATATAAATTAGGTAACTAACCTGACCTGTGACTGTTTCTCCAAGAGACTGGCTGAGACATGACAAATATGCCCTTCAACATACCAGGGCTGATTACTAAGAGTGCTATGGGAATGGCTCAGAGCCTCACAGTTACATTTTAATAAACAAAATGCCACTTAAGGAAATCCACGGTGCTGTCAGAAAGCCCTTGGGTCCCTTCTGCCTGACTGCAGAGGAGCTGTGCCAGGAACCCTCAGCATGTCAGGATGGGTGATTTTCAGGGCGTCTTCAGGGAAGATCTTTGCTCTCATTTATAGAAAAAGGACTTTGGGCTTTTTTTGGTTGAAGTATTTGGTTCAGGTTGGGTGGGGTGCCTTTCCTGGTCATCAGTGTGGACATATCCCGTCCCTCTGGCTCCTGGGGCGGATGAAAGTGAGTTCCCACTCTCCACAACCATGAACTCCTGTGCCCAGGAGTCAAACCTCCCCAGCTCTTGAAATTGTGGTGTCAGTATTGCCGCTGATGAAAGTGGCTTCCCAGGCATGCAAAAAAAAAAAATAATTTCATTACCAACATGATGCATTTATCCATGTTGACAAACCTCGGAGCAGGGCAGCTCCCACCCCACTCTGCAATGCTGCTGAATCATTTGTGGGAAATGGGTTCAGCAGTTGCTGGGGGGAGCCAGGCAGAAAATACTTGTTTGAACTTTTCCTGTTTGTGTTAAGGCTATAAAACCTGTACATGTGTCCCAAAGCCTGAGCTATAAAGTAGCCAAGCCCCAGCTGAGAAGGTGGTTGAGGCTCCTGCTGAGAGGGGGTGCCAGGGGTCGGGGTGGTACATGGACACCCTTTGGAAAGCAGCAGGGCTGGGGCAATGAATTAAACCTACTCTTCCAGCAGAGTGCAACACCTCACACCACATTATTCCCCATAAAAACAAGGACAGACGTGTGGCACTGGCAGTCCTTCTCCCATCTGCCTGAGCCATTTTGATCCTTGAGTTCCAACATGCAATTTCACCATGCATGGCTTTGTTTCAAAGGGTGACCAAACTGCAAATCAGGCCCTTCAAATCCCCTGTCATGTGCTTTACATTAAGCAATTAAATTGAGCAATAAATATCACTTTGTTGTGGACGAGTCTCCATTTCCTTTCCTATTTTAAAAACAATAATGGTCAAACTTCTGTTTAAGAAGCAGTTTCTGGTTCTATTAGGACATGTGCCAACCTATTCAAAGAGACACAAGATTTGTATGGAGAGGTAATAGCTTTTAATAAGCCAAATTATATAATTAGTAAAAAACAGCCAAGCTTTCAGGCACACAAGCCCTTCTTCAGTGGCTCCTGGCAGCTGCAGAACATCTGTATGTTGGGGATTGCTCTAGCCGAGGTCTCTTTGATCAGTGCTGCTCTGCCTGGGGCTAAGTGTCTGTCACTGGCTCCCATACTTTACTGGGCTGGATTTAACGGGGGCAGCTCCAGTTTGGGCAATGTTTCTCCTCAGGTTACACTGAACATAGTTTCAGGGTTAGGTATATAATTTTTTTTTCAAGTTTGAGTTTATCTTACAGCTTTTGGGAGGACTTCTGACCTACAACAACCACCTCTCGTTCGGTGTTGCCGCATACGCACAAAAACCTGTGTTAAATGCACACTAGCCCCAAATGGTCTGTGTCTCCTGTTGTACGCAAAGAGCTCATGCGGTTATTTAAAAATGTTCTGAACATCTAATATGAGCACACAGGATTCCTGCAACTTCTGGCACAGTCTTCACTTCATCTTTCAGGCTTGGAACCCTCTTGGGGCAGGGACCATAGTTTTAATTATGTACAGCTCCCAGCTGAGCAGAACCATCAGTCCCCATTAAGTGAATAAATAATTACTTCAGTGAAGCACGACTCACTCCTGGCTCAAACCCATTATTGAAGTGTTCATAGGTCATGGTGTATTTGTAAGCATAACTTAAATAAGATATGCAGGTTGGACAACCCATCAGCAAAGATGTCAAATTAGGCTCCAAATCTTGTAATATATTTTGGTGGCAGATGCTTCAATTAATTAGTAACACACATCCATTGTTATCTGCCACTGCAGGAACACAGAAATGTGTCACTGGATTCCTCATGAGGATGTTCCAAGTTCTTCATCTACGGGGAAAAAGAGGTAGGTAGGTGAAGCTCCTGACATCTCACATCACTGGCCCAGGCCAGTGTCCTCAGCAAAAATGAAATTCAGGATAAACCCCTCTTTATTTCATCAAGGGATCAGGTCCCACAAAAAGGCATTGTGGTCTTGGACTTCTCCCAGCACCCACATCATGCAGATTTAACAGCCAAATTGACCAGGTGGTGTGGAGAGGATCTCTATGACTATGTCACATCACAGCCCTGTTAATGTGCGGAGGCTTTTAAAGTTGAATCACCAGCAAATGTTGATTGAGTTGTGTCTGTCACATCCCCTTTTTATGCCTATCGCTAATTTACAGAAGACCAAGATGGGAAGTGGATAGTTAAAATGGGAAAATACTCCATAATTTCCAGGATTAAGATACATAAGGCAAAATGGAATGTGGGATTCTAATTTGTTTTACTTTGTTCCTTCAAACTCCTGAGCAGTGTTTATCCAGCGTTTATTTGTGATCAGACTTTGGAGCAATAGACAAACTGCCCTGCTCCCATGAGGAATCATGCACAATGGCCTAAAGTTTTTTGTTTTCTCTCCCATCCAGCTCTAGAGAACAACTGGCACTTGGCTGCTGTTGTGGTGTTGGATGCTAATTGACTGAGTCCCAGATCATCACCTCCCATGATGGTGTCTCCTGCCATAGCTCAGCCTCCCACTTTTCTGGCAGTATCTTCCCACCAGGTATAAGAACTTCCAGGCCGATATTCCCTATTTTATATAATTCTGCAGTTTTTGAGCAGCTGTTTCAGGTCATCTTCAGCCAAAGCCTTCGTGCCCAGCCACTCTGGACATTACTGCATGTGTTTTTTGGCTACTCTGCCATCTCAGCCACACTTTGCTCTCTCAGGGTTTTACCACCACAATTTCCCCAAGAGTTGCTGTTGCCTTTTTGAGCTACTGTGTCTGCTCAGGCACTGCTGATTAAACAGTGAAGTTCCCAATTGCCCTCACCATCCTGTCTGTCACTGTTGACTGGCCATACATTCCCCATGTGCCACATCACTGGGGCAGCTTCTCTCTAGTTCCTGTGTCTCACTGGCACTAACTAGACTGGTGACATCAAGCTTTATATACAGGTATCGCCTTATAAATATTTTATCCAGGAGATTAGACAGAATATCTACTTCATATCCCACAATGCCACATGCTGTGTGTTCGGCATGGAATTGTTCAAAGAAGAAAAAGGATAAAAATCACAAAGGTTACAAATACACAGCCGACAGACATCAGAGAAATCTCAGATCCACACAGTTAGGAATCTTTTGGGGTAAAAAGGCAGAGATTATTGCAGGAAATCTGAGAACAATGCTTGACTATTTAAGGACAACTGGCGTTTCCCTTCTGAACATCAGCACTATTTATTTGTTCTGGGGTCCAGCCAGATCCCAATTGATGTCTGCTCTCCTGTTAAGGTGGAAAAGTATTTGCAAGAACTTGCTCAATGTTACCAAAGCAGAACTGGCATATCTCTCTATTTATGTGCATTAATGCCTTGGAAACCATCCGTGATTGCCACAAGATGTTACCAGAAATATAAATGAATTTTAAAAACTGCAGAATTCTTGAAAAAAGGTCCAGTAAGGATGATTAAAATGAAATGTTGCAGATCACCAGCAGTTGGGAAGGTGCTTTCTGACCATTGCATTGTTCTCCTACTCTTCCCAAGTCACTCAGCACCAGACATTGCAAAAAGAGAGGACATAAGTGATCTTTTGCAATGACCTAGTGTGATATCTTGCCTATGTAGGAGATGCATTTTCTAGCCCCATTCTTTCCTGAGCAGGGCTTCCATGCCAACCCTGTCACCGATTTCCAATTTCCTCTATCTCAATGTCAGATTTCAAAGCAACATCCAGAGCTAATCCCACACTGGCTTCAAAGTTTCATTATCACCATATTCTATGAGAAATATTTAAGTCTAAGTCTTTGCCAGGCTGACAACTTGAGGAAGAGATGGGGAATGTGATGGTCCTGTTCTGCTTCCAAACAAGTAGACATCTTTCAGGCTCTGTCAGTGTTGGGCTGTAGCATCTCTGCTGTGGAAAATTTCAAATGACCTCTAACTCTTCCTTTCCATCTTGTAGCTTTCTGTATCTTCCAACACCGCCACTGAAAAGGTCTAAAAGCTTTCTAGTTCCTGTTTTTTGAGAATTACACCCTTTCAGGTGGAAAGTGTGGTATAGGATGACATGAAATGGGAATATTACCTCTTAAAGTCTGCTAAAAGTAACAGTTGTTTTCCAAGTCCTTTACCTGAGTATGGAGGAATTTTTCATCCAGTCTCCATATCCTAGCAAACAGAAAGGGGTCTTTCCTGCACCTCAGCACAGCAATGCAATGCTGTTCTACAGAGTACTGTGTCATCTAAAACAAGGCGAGATGCCTGGTTTCCATACCAGCACTAATGTGATTCCAAGGAAAATTACAATAAATGCGTGAAAGGAAAACAAAAAGGATGTCAGGTGACTATGGTTTGCTCACAGGTTGGCATCACCACTTCCATGGGGGATAATGAGCACAACCAGACACACACTCCCATTTCCACACTCTGATGTAGTCAGGGCACTTTTCTCCTAGTTGGGAACAGGACTCTCATTCCTGTGTTCATGAGCTAAGACTGTTCCTTCCTTATTTTTTAAAAATTCTTTAAGTCCCCCCAGATGAAGGCATGAGAAATAATTTCATACCAGCAGCATAGCATTTTTTATGCTTTATCTCCAACCTCACCTGACATGTAAAAACGTTCCATCACCCCATCATAAAACCAGGGCAGAAAGCCTGAGCCGTGGGTGAGGAGTCACAGGTCATCTGTGAAGGTTAAGTTCTACAGACTTCAGGAAAGGACAGGGCAAGCCCTGTTTGCATAAATAGGTAAAGGGCATTTGCAAATATTAGCCATGGCACCAGAAATCACAATTGCCTCACCAATTACAGACAACACAGGAATATCAAAGCTTTTTTCTGCAAATTAAGTTCCAATATAATAAACAATTTAACTCTTTATATTAACCAGAAATCAAGGAGCTATAGCAATTAGGCTAGAAAAGGGGAAAGGAATGGGTGAAGCCAAAATAGCAGTAGCACATTTGGCCAGCCCTGCAGAAACAACACAAAACTGGCTGGATTCCAGCGTCTCGTTGCTTTGCAGCTCTAGGGCAGGTCTGGCTGTACAATCTTTACATAGAAATCAGACTCTGCCCACTCCTCCCTCCTGCTTTTCTTACAACAGAGCAGTAGCGGGGGGAGTCTGGGGGCCAGATAAAGTTGCCTTGGCACTTATTCCAATAGAGGCAAGGAGATTTTTCTCCAGTTTTTTAATTAGAAAAAAAACCCTGCCTTCACTCAAATGCACATCTCCTGCCCATGTGCTAAATGTCTTAATTTCCCCTTCACTTATACTGCCCTGCAACTACTTCTATTCATTATGTCGTCACCAATGACATAATTTGCTTGAGGCCCTCAGTAATGAAGTGCAAAAAAAGTATTAAAAATACAGGCCACTTTCTCTGGCTGACTGAGAGTTCGTTTTAATGCAGCTGAGGGGAAAAGGAGGTATTTCTTTCTTCTGCCTAAATAATGAAAGGACTCCATGGAGCAACCTGAAGCATCACCTGTAACTGCTTCTCCCAGAAAGCCCCCACGACCCGCATTTTGGGGAACTTGTTGGCTTTGGCTTCATTTTCAACTGGCCTGATCTGGGAACAGGTATCCCACAGCTTGCACTGCTCTGATCTTGATTTACAAGGGACTGATATCCCCAATTATAAAATCAGAAGTCCTGAAGCAATTCCAGCATTTATTTACAGCAAACTTTCTTTCTTAGTCACCCATTAGGGACTGCAAGCTGTTAATGAATCTCCTGCTGCTGTTCCATGTTGCTTTGTGGTCAGAGCCCTTAAATTCAGGTTGAGTTTGCAACCTTATTGTGTTTCTTTCCTTATTTCTCCTCATTTCTGGTATTTTTGGCAGGTTTTTGTGGTCAAGACTAGTCCTGATTTGATACAATAACCTCACTGATGACACAGTTGCATTTGAAAATGACATCTCTTTCTTATTGCTGCACTGCTCATGGAAGCGCTTTGAGTTTTGCAGACTCTAGGATCACAGTCTTTACAAGCCTACCTGTTTACATAAGGTTATGTGTCTCTGAAGGGAATCATCCCTCTGGCGCTTCCTCCTCCACTTCATGCCCACATTGGGCAGCTCTTCATCCAAGGATACAAGAAAATAACAGACTGCTCTATGGCAGCAACACACAACCTGCTTGAAGCCAGACCTCAGCATGAGCTGTTATTCCTGTGCTATTCAATACACTGTCCCTGAGCACAGCCTATGCCCTCACACAGACCCATCCCTTCTGTGACCTTCATCCCCACCAACACCCTGGACAGCCTTGCTGCTCATAAGACTGCTGGAAACCCCTTGGGACACAGTGGGATACAGCAGCCCTGGCACCATGGCCTGTGTCTAACTCACTCAACAACACCCACCCAGCCCCTGTGCTTTCTTGTCTTGCTCAGAGCAGGTATACTCTGCCTTAATGCCCCTAAAAACAGAGACATGTAGCAATTCCTTTAACAAAAGCTAGAAGAGCCCTAATTCTGCTGGAAGACTAAAAAGCAAACAAGGAGAAGTAGAAAAGCCTTCTGCCATGACCATTTGTCCCTTTACAGGATAAGTCTAAGCTGCCTTAATTTTATTCAGCTGAGCAGGAGGCTGAAACCCATCTGCACCTGTAAACCAGAGCCCTCTACACCTCACTGCTCAGGAGGAGACTCTGGGCTTAAGGTGATAGTAGAGCGTGTGGGGTATTGCTGCCTGCCCGCCTGCCCGATATCTCTGCAGCTCTGCTGAATTACTAAGTGCAAGGCAGAATTTTTTGGTTTTTTTCCATTGTTCCCATTGTTTTAGTGAGCTGCGGTTGCATTCCTGGGGCAGTGCCTGCTTTTCAGATTGGCAGACTGTAGGTTAGGCTTTCAATTGATTTGTGGTTTGTTTTTTTAGAGTGGTTAGCTAGCTAACACAGAAAAGAGCAAAAGGATCCAGACGACATGTATTTTCTTGTTTTCAAGACCTTTCCAAGGGTTTTGGCTCTGGGGCTAAGGGAAGGCCCCTCTTCCACGTGGGAAAAACATGAAGCATGAAGAAAAGTGCAGTTGTATTCCTTGGGAGTTGAGAATTGGATTTTGGAGGTGTTTTAAATAATTTCATGCAAACTTTAGATGTTCTTTTACACTGAGTAGCTCATAGGCTTGTGTGTATCCTCACAACAGCCCCAAGAAATAAGGAAATAACGCTACACTCAGAGAATTGAGGCACGGGAAAAGATGTGCGAGGGCTTGCTAATGGAAAATGCAGAGCACTGACCTGCCTGTGCTGGAGCATCCTCTGAGAGAGCCATAAGTGACTGCAGTCCTCCTGGTGCCACTGTAACACCCTGTCTGACCTTGGCTAAAATGTAGATTTCCACCTAGTGACCAGGACTTCCTAGCACTGACACAAACCACAGCTTTAAACCAGAGCTTTAGACCTGTCCCATGAAAGGCTGAGTCTCTGCTAAAGACCACCAGACCCTCTATTTTCCCTGTCTTCATATGGAACAGCCCACTGACTACAGAAAAGCTGGTTTTTTTTCAGGTACGTTTTAGTAGATCCTAGGCAGCTTTGCAGTGATCTACCTCCTCGAGTCATTGTTCTGTGCTTGGGTAAGACATCCAGAACTGCATTCAGGAACATTAAAACAAAGCCAAACCTAAACGCAGTAGATGTGTCTTGAAAAATACAATGACAGGTAGTAACCACCCAGCCTCTGCTGCTCTGTCAGATGTGAGAATAAACAGCAGGGCAAGATCATGCCTGTGATGAACCAGTTGTTGTCCTCCACACAAAGCCTGGTGACAGCTCAGCCATTCCAAGCCCTTGAGGCTGCTCTAATGGCTCAGGCATACCTGTATTCCCTCTGCAGCCAGCTCCACACCAGAGCTGAGAACCTCCACAAGTAAGACCACTGCTGGTGTTACCCCACATCCCTGCAGATAGATTAATTTGGATCACCCTGACCTGGTGGTGATGGAGGGTGTGCAAAGCCCATGCAGTACCTGAACCAAACCCCCACCCTCGACAGCCTCAATTTTTCTTTAAGAAATGGGGCAATCATGACAATACATAACCTCACCTTTTGTAGACCTGTGTGATATAATTATTGATGCCAAAGACCCTGCTTATTTAATGTCCAAGTAACAATCCTGCTTACAAATGTCCAAGATCTGAGGTCCAACAGATCTTGGAGCAAATGAATGTATTTAACTGGGAAATTAGAAAAGAAGAAGAAAAAACTTAGGATCCTATCACACAGCCCTTCTCAGCTTTCGACATGCCTCCCCTCCCCCTTCCCCCACCCCGAATGTTTCCAAAACAGCGGGAGTATGACTTGGCTGTAGGTCTGCATTATGTAATAGCAATTTCTTTGTTTCCTCTCACTTTAAGGTTTAGCAACAGGGAAGAAAAAAACCCACATCACATATAGAAATGGGGGAGGGGGGGGTGTTAAGACGATGCTGGATCCCTTTGAGCTATTCATGGCGAATTGCATAACCGCTGCTGCGGGGTTGCTAGGTTTTACCACGTCCCTGCTCCGTGTTAAATATTAACAGTACTTGTACTTTCGGCGGTATCGCTGCTGCCAAGCCTGGATACGGCCCCGCCAATCCCAGCTGTCTGGGTTTCCATGGAGCCGATAGCACCCCTTCTCTCCATTCACAATGAAATCCTCCCAGTGCTTGGTTAAATCCATCTCTGAAAATGAGGTGTGTGCAGACGAAGCAGAGCACTTTTTGGCATTTGTTCCATGCTTCATGGATGTGCAGGGGTGTGCTCGCTTCAGTTTAAAACTAGCAAGGTTTGGAAATGACGCGTATTTTGTCTGGCCTGGCAAATCTGCAGAGCCACATAGTGCCTTTAACCCTCCTGGAACTGGCTCCGAAACAGCCACCTGTGCTGGGTCTGCTCTGGGCTTAAGGGGGCTTGTAAGAAAGATGGGGACAGACTTTCTAGCAGGGCATGTTGGGATAAGACAAGGAGTGATGGTTTAACAGCAAGAGAGGGTAGATTCAGACTGAGGAGGAAACGTTTTACAATGCAAAATGCAAATCGTGAAACACAAACAGTGGTTTCCCAGAGAGGTGGTAGATGCCCCATCCCTGGAAATGTTCAAGGCCGGGTTGGCTGTGGATCTGAACCTGGTCTAGTGGAAGATGTCCCTGCCCATTGCTGGGAGTTGGACTAGGTGGCCTTTAAACATCCCTTCCAACCCCAACCATTCTATGATTCTGTGGTTTTCCCCCACTATTTCTCCTCCTCATCTATCTTTCTTTTGTTTCCTGGCTTAAATTGAACTGTAAAATCTTCTGGATTATATATGCAAAAAAATAAATACATTATCTCTTAAACTGTGAGTTTGCCTTCTTTTCCCCCAGTAACATAACTCTCATAAAATGTTTCAGATTTACATTTAAAGCATCTTAATGGAGTTAATGGTGCAGATTTTCAATACATAGGCTTCATGGGACCAGTTTAGGTCTGTGCTGGGACCAGTTTTCATCCGTGCTGGATGCTGAGAGGCTTGTGCTTGCTGCTGTTCTTTGGAGCAGGGCAGCCTAGATGCTGGAGATCTGCATATTCAATATGCATGTGAGCTAGAACAGCTTTTTGTTATGTCTCTAATTAGGCTAAGTAGGGTGTTGGATTTAAGTGCTAATTAGAAATGACCACTCCAAAATATATTAGGATCTTTAGGGCTGTGTGCTGTTTGCATATTCAGGTGCCAGCTCCTGCTGCCTGAGTTTGTGTGAATAATGAAATGAGTCCATCCACCTAATTCCTTTTAACCTGTGACATTATTTAATTTCATTTTTTTTTACAGATACACCATTTCTAAGAAAAGGTGTTTTTAGTAACAGGAATAAGCACACACAGAACATGGCATTGTTCATGGCAAAAGGGGAAGGGAGCGTTTGGCAGTGAGAGGCAGGAACTGGCAGTCAGGATTAGTCCGGCTCTTTAAAAGCAATGATGTTAGTACTGAGGAGAGAGTCCCTGGGAATACCCTGGTGGGAATTTAGGCTCAGGGTCACAGGGTAATAGAGGTTGAAAGGGGTCTCAGGAGGTCTGAGCCTTGCTCAGAGCAGGGTCAGCAAGAAGGTTAGACTGGGGTTTACCCAGCTGGGTTCTGCAGCCCCTTGAGGATGGGGACAGCCCAGCCTGTCTGGGTAGATGTCACACTGCTCCTGACCAGCTTCTTCACTGTGATTTCAGATGTGTGAAATGAAGAACCTGACAGCATCCTGGCATATCCTTATCTTTCCTGTTGCAAGTGACACAGGCAGTCTTGGAAGGAGTCACAAGTCTTTCCTACAATTATCCTGCTTCAGTGAGGAATTCAGGTTCAATACAAATGAGGAACGGTAGCTCAGATGTAGCGGCGAGGGGGATCGTCAAAATCAGTTGTGTTTGTCCATGGAGAGGGTTGTGCCCTCTGCTGGGCCATGGTGATGGTCTCTGCTCTCCTCCTCTTCCACTGGAGCCATCAAAAGGCAGGACAGAGACCAGCCCATGAAGTTCATAGAAATGAATTTACAATTAAGCAGTTTGGTAGGAATAAATTTAACAGAAACATCTGTTTCAAGAGCTTGACTAGAGGGATACTAAGAATACGATATCTACAGATCAGCTAAGGAGGCTGGGGGGAGTATTGACACCTTCTGAGATGAAACAAATAGGAATAGGAACCCTTCAAGTCACTTGTGGGCATAGTGGCTGCTGGAAACACCCAATTAGTGAAAATAACAACCTCTTCTTCCTAAACCTACTCTGCAGAGTATACAGGCTATGCCCTTTTGGCTGTGGCTTGGCAGCACTGGGGTGAGTTTTGTCAGTGCCATGTGGTATGATGCAGGCACTCTGTCACCATGTGAGAGGTGCCACCGTGGTCAGTGGAGGCTGGCAACCCAGGTGAGCAGCCAGGGTGCAGGTCTGAGCTGGGAAAACTTTTTAAAAGCCACATAAATTAACATGATGCTAAACTCCAGGCTCTCCTTCCTCTGGGCAGTCTATTGAGTTTCAAAGTGTGTTAGCCATTACATGTGCTACGTGCCAGACCAATCCAGCATTAACTGAAGCCTTCACATGTGTGACTGTTCTCATGCACCACAGGGGCAAAGGTATCCTGGCCCTGTTTCAGCTCATACCCGTACCCGTGGCTGGGCATTGCAGCCCTGCCAGGGTCACTGTCCCTTTTCTTACAGCACTGAATGCCCCTGGATATCTGCAGCCCCCGTAAATTGAACAGGAGAGTGTTAGAGCAAAGCACAGCTTTAATGTCTGAATGAAGCTCTTGAAGCAGGGGATGGGGAGGCACAGGGATGTCACAGAGCCCCCAGGGCAGGATGTGGCTGGTGGCAATGCCTGATGCAGAAGCTCAACCTGCTGAAGCTGCAGGGTCATCCTCCCATGCACACCAGCTTTTCCATGGAGACCCACATGTGCAAACAAACACATGCCAGCTCAGCACTTTTGGAAACTGTTTGAGAGACTTTTCAAGAACAGGGCTCAGTACACACTGTCCTTTTATATCCTTTGTTTTTCTTTTTTCTTTTTTTTTTCCCCCCCCGACCCTTGGGAATAATTAAACATGTCCACATGAGCAGGAGGGCCAGGCTGGCCTCCTGCCTGGCAAACAACAGGGCTCTGAGCCTTAAAGATGTGTCCCTACTCTGGCTCCTTCCTGCACACCCCCAGTGCTGCACAGGGACTTGGCCATGTGGTTAAACAGCCATGAAAAATACCACCTCACTAAATTTTCACTAAAAATTCATAAACTTTTGGGCAGTGCTGGGTTGTGTGAAGGTCAGCTAGAAACACAAATGGGCTGCAGCCTTCCTGAAGTCCCTGTAAAGACCATCTAGTTCCTGTGTTTACTTGGTTCCAGTTCAGATTCATTCCTGAATTTAAACTGATGAACTTCCAGCCCTGAGGTACATTTATAGGGGATGAACATGGACACATGTATGACTTAACAGAGCCATAATTTCTCCATGAATGCTTTATTATTTGAAAATCATAAATAAGGTGAAGTGAAAAGGACAAGCCCCTTTAATCTATGAGTGGTGTGCTAAATGATGGTGGTAAATCTCTGCTGGCCCTGTGGCAGGTATACCTGATTTGCACTCCCAAAACAGCAGTGATTTTACCCCACAAACCACACTGAAGGCGTGGAGATCAGCTTTTTGAGAAAAAAACCCAACCCTACTCCTGACCAAGCTTGGATAGGAATAGTCAGCAAGGCGTTGCGAGATTGGGTGTGTTTTGTTATCTCAATGAAGGAAATGCCCACCCTGTGCTGGCCGTGAACTTTGTCAGGCTCCCTTTTTATCTCCTCCTCTACACATCTTACTGTTCCTGATCTATTTACTGCCTTGCTTTGCATGCTTTTATAGCCCAGTAGATGAGGCTGTCTCAAGGCCAGTAGTGTGTTCAGAAGTCCCTGAAAAAGCTCCCACCCCCAGCAGTATGAAGGCCACCTGTGTCAAAAGCCCCATAAGCAACCCCTCTCCCCTTCAACATGGAGATACTTGAAAGTTATTTTCGTAGAATCTCAGAATGGTTTGTGTTGGAAGGAATGCTAAAAATCATCTAGTTCTGGCTCCCTGCTATGGACAGGGGCGCTTTCCACTAGATCAGGCTGCTCGGAGTTTTTATTTTGAGGAGTTTTGCGTAGTGATGTGCAATCTTGAAACCCACATGTCTATGCAAGATGCTCAGGCTGCTGCTGGAGTGCAGTCAGTGCTTGAAATCAACCACATCGTGTGCCTCTAACCAAAAGCCGGTCCACATGCTGTGGGTCACCCCATTGGTGGTGGGGCTGTTCTTTCAATCTGGATTTCAACCATGGTCAGGATGGAATAAAAGTCAATAAATGCATGCAGGTTTAAGAATAAATATCCCTTCTGTTTAAAGACCTTAATATTTATAATTTGGTGGAGTGCAGACCTTGCACAAGGCATTTTAGTGTGTTTTATTTGCAAAGCACCCCAGGGTAGTTTGCATGAAAGCTGCTGTATTGAATTTTCTCATGATGTAGTATTAATTTGTACAAACTGCCAATTGATGCTGACCTGCTTGTCTCTGATGTGCACAAACATTCAAAGTTTAATTCGTACACAGCCCAGACCCCAAGAGCTTCAGTGCTGTGGAAACCAAGGAGACCCTCTGGGAACTGTCAGTCAAAAAAATATATTCTATAATGGTTTATCCCTTCTTGTCTATCTCTTAGTGGCTCTAACTGAGCTGAAGAAAACTCCACCCCTGCAGCTTTTACTTGGAAAAAGCAAAAAAGCCTAACTCATTCTCCCTAATAAAAAAGGAATTAATGCTTTTCATACAGAATTTCTGTCCTTCCTTCAGTCCCACTGAAATTTTCTGTATGATAAGCATTGAGTAAGGACTATGAAAAGACTTAAAAAAAAGTCCATTGTTGCCATCATATTTACCATATTATTCATCCCAACGGGGTGACCTGAGAAACTGAGAAAAAAAGAGAAGAATGAAGAAAAATATGATGAGGATGCTCACGGTCTCACCTTCCATCATGTTGCCTGATGGGGGCTGCTGGGGCTTTGCATTTTGGGGACAGAGTGTCTTGGCTAGAAACCCCGTCTCCAGGTTTATTTTCATGAATGTGAGAGCTGGAGAAGTGTTCTCAACAGAGAAGTCTTTTTGAATGAAATTGATGTTTTATTAGAAAAAGGTTCTGATGTCCCAAGACAGATATAAAATTGCCATGTTAGAGGCAACATGGTGTTCAGCCTGTGTTGCAGATCAACCCTGTTCTGCCAGGGCTGAAGGCATGACTGGGCTCAGAGAAAAAGGGCTGAAGGAACGGAAACCTAGAAGGTGCGTGGTCCTCCTTGCAGAGCTGGAAACACAGGAGTCCAAATCACTCCAGGAGTCACAGTGTTTTTAATTTTTTTTCCAAAGCTTTAGAAAACTCAGGCTAAGCTGTATTTTGCTCCACAAATTTGCTCCCAAATTTTGGGTTTTCCGTTAACAGCCATTTTGTAAAAAACATCTCAAATTCTTGCATGGAGTTGGTGTCTTAGAGATTTATTTCCAGCTAACTGCTGGCCAATAAGAGTGACAAACTGAGTGTGTTCCAAGGGGCAGAAAATCCACTTTGTGGTTGTTGAGGACTGGAGTTGGAGACCAGCTTCCAAGCACACAGAAATTGTACTTGCAGCTGTTTGCATGTGATGTTATTTGGGCACCTGGCTTGTAGATACAATTAAGGACTTGTAAATCTGAGAAAATCTTAAATTGAGGTACCAAAATGTGCCTGCAAACATTTGTGCCTGCATTTTTCAACTGTAATAATGGACGTCTTGTTAAAATGAGGATGAAAAATTGGTTCTGTGTCAATAACCTGTATGAATGATGCTAGAGAAAACTGGCAAGTCATCAAAAGACCCTGTTCTCCATTTAATTCTCTTCCTAGCTCATTATGGATTATCACGTTTTGTCTAGTTAGTGGCATGATTATGGAAATAGAAAAACTATTTCTCTCTGCTTCTTATCTCAAAGATGAATGAGGCGCATATAATTGGCTTAAGTTATCATTTAGCAGTGAACTGCAGTGATGCAGGGGGTGTTTTTATATCCTCAACTTGAAGTCTCAAGACACAATAGATCTCTGGTGTTTTCTGTTCCTTTGGTTGTTTTCTGTCCCCAGTGTCCACATGCTTAGCCAAAAATAATGCACCTATTAAGGGCTGAAGTACTTTTTTCCAGAAAACCCAGTTGTAAATAACTCAGCAGGCAGAGATTGTCACCAGGGGATAAATCACCATTACTAAAATAACAGCTGAATAGGCCGAGCACATCCAGGGAGCTGCATCCACCCTCACCTGGTAGCAGTCCTTATCCCACCACCCTTAACCTGCCTGAGCTGTAGCTGCACCTGTGGTTTGTGTGGTCCCAGAAGTAGGATATGAGCTCCAGGCACCCTGGGCTCCCACCTCCTGGAGCATGCTGGAAAAGGATGGGAGATCTTGAAAACGTTTTTCTATTCAATAGTAAGAGAGAATGAGAATGACAGGAAGAGGGGAGGTGCCATCACTAGAAAGGGCTTTTCTTTCCCCAAATTAGGCTCTGAAGTGTTGGAGATGCTCCTAAACAAGCACTTGCCTTTGCGATGCTGAGCTGTGTCAACTCATGAGGACCACTCAGTTTGCATACACGTGAGCCCAAAATATCCCGATTTTGGTGCTTAAAAGCATCTGCCACAGTCCATCAGCCATGAAAATGTGTTGTCAGTGTGTTTCCTCAGGCCTCAGAAGACACAGGCCAATGATACTGGAAACTGTAAACGGTTGGGAAAAGTCCCAGCATTTTGAAAAGGACCTTTTTTACCCTCCTGTGATCTCTTATATCTTTGCTCAAATAGAAAATACTGTCTGAGAAAAAAAGGTGAAATTAGTTCATCCTGATTTTCACAGTGGAGAAAAAGAGCAGTGGAAAGGAAAGAGAGTGCTTTCCCTCTGGCTTATATTGTTGGAGCTTAATTCTTCTCTGACTGTTTTGTTCAAAGCCTATTTTTAAGAACTCCAAAGTAATAATTGCTGAAGTTCCTTTTTTTTTTTTTTTACATGGAAAGCTTCATTGGCAAAAATTTTTCTCAGCTTCCCTTGGCAGTCAGTTGGAGCAGCAGAATTTGATGGACCTTGACGATTCCGAGGACAAAGGCGGCTTGAGAGGACATAAAACTGTCTGGGCAACAACTATCTCAGCCCAAATTGCCTCTGTTGTGTTCCTCTGTTGCCTGACAATATGCTCTCAAGAAAACACAAAATGTTGTTCTCTTTGTGAAAATTCTTGCAAGATTTTTTTGCAAATATTTACTGAAATAAGCAAAAAAAGCCATAAAAGAAGGAGAAAAAAACCTTAGAAGAATTACAGAATTTTTCTCTCCAAATTACCTCTGTTGTAAAACATGTCACAGAAAACTTCATATTCCAAAAATACCAGCCAGCTCCATGACCTGTGAGTGAGTGTAGACCCAAGTGAGATTAGGATCAGGCCTAATTTGCTCATACTTATGTTAAATTCATAAAAAATAATTTGCCATTTTTCTGGAACCAACTCCCAAATTGTACTTTTAATATCTAGGATATGCCGGTGAACAATCCATTATATTGTCCTCCCACAGTTATTATTTTTTGAAGTGACAGGGAGAAGACAGAAGACTGTGGCTCCAGGTTGTGAATGAGCAGCAGGAACAGATGGGTTTGCAAGAAGCAGCAATCCTGCTCTCCCACTAAAAATGCTACAAATAGGAACCCCCAACTAACATGCCCTGAAAATATAGATCAGTGGAATCGTCCCTAAACAGAGGATTTCACAATACTTTCCAGGAAGCATTAATATCTGTGTGATAAGGAAATGGAGCTGCAGATGCTAAAGTACTTACTGCACTTTTTTTTATACAGGGACTGCTTCAATTATCCCACTATCATCTACTAAATAAGGTTGATTAATCAAGGTTTAAGATAACAGAAGGAGTTTTCAATGCCATTAATGTGTCTCATGGGATTCACCCTTCTTTTGGGTAATGGGAAGCTTCTGGTTGTGAAGACATAGGTAATAAGGATTTATAGCACCATAATGTGCAGTGTTTTTCATAAGAGACACTATGAAAACATAGAAACTTGACAGCAAATACTATTTCAATTATTTAGTTGCATACTGCAATGCTAGGATAGGGCTGTCTTGGGTGCTTCACCCTCACCTCAGCCTTTTGCTGTCTCTCTTTGCCTTTGTCTCCCAGCAGCAATGCTGTTTCTGCTGGCAGGTGTTCATATCCCTTAAACAACTAAACAACCCTAAACAAGTATCTAAAAACAATTTTCTAAAAAAAAAAAAAAAGGGAGAAATGTCATATAAGAGTCTCTTTGCCATAAATGTAAGACACTGCTGCAGTCAGCTCTTAACCCAGGATGGTGCAAGTTGTGCCACCACTCACCCCATAACGCCAGGCCAGCCTGCCAGACCATGGAAACACATTTGGCAATGCCATTCTAAAATCCTGGCAATGCCATCACCCCATCCAGGTGATGTGAGACAAAATAAACACAAAAACTAACTGACAACTGAACTCAAATGAAATATGCGTGCTGCAAAGTGCAAGCATGACTCAAGCAATGCAGGCATCTGGCTGTGTCCCAGAGACATTTTTCTCTCTGGCTTTAGTCACCACATCCAGGCTGATACATTATGTTTATATTTTTGACAGGTTATGATGTAAAGAAGGTCATCACTTCCTCACTGGAGGAGGGCACATGGTCAAGAGAGCCTGGCTGACTTTTAATTAGGCTCTGGTCTTTCTTCTGCCTCTTCCCACACTTTGCCCTTTTCCTGCTGCTGTGGAGCAAGTGCTGGAACACTCGTCCTAGATTTTGCATCCTACTCAACCCTTCTTCCCACTTTGCTCTTAAGGCAAAGGTGATAGGAGAGTGAATGCCTAGTCCATTCACATGGAACATACACACCCTGCAGCTCCAAATACCTCTTTATTAAAAAATATACCACATCCTGTGCAATGCTATTATGTGTTGCTGATATATATGGGTACTTTTTTCCATTGGGAAAGGACATGTTGGGAAAGTGATGCGTTTGAACCACAACCACAGGAAGGTTGGCCTCGACTCCCTTAGGCACTGGGCACTGCCTGGAGTGGTGAGGTGTGGATGGGCAGCCCAAGCAGGGATCACTGTGTCCACAAGCAGTGAGCAATGCCTGGTGTAGGAGAGCTGTTATCCTGCTAAATGCAAGTTTTACTATTTTCCTTAGTGAGAACTAAATTATTTCCTTCAGCAGGCACAGAGTTCGATTGCTGCTTTTTGACAAATGTAGCCTGAATAAATACTGTATGCATCCCAGATGAGGTTTTTGCCTCACTATATTCTCCAATTTCCTTTATAGAGAAGAAATACTCGTATTTGTTGCTTTCCCTCATTATGCATTTGCTACAGGGGCTTTTGAGCCCAAAGGCCTTCATTTTGAGTAGAAATGCAGCTTCTGGTGTTTCCTCTATTTAAGCAAAGCAGCTGAAGGATGTGTGACTTCAACTCTGACCTATTTCTATGCTTAGCACATTTTTCTCCTCTCACAGACATGAGGAATTGTCCCAAACCCCGGGGCTAATTTCTGCTTCCAGTTCTCTGGAATGCCCCTCATGACAGGACTGGCTTTCAGCCAACAGAGCAGACTTTTCTCGGGGGAAGCAGCACAGGGCTCTCTCCTCTGTGTTTCTACCTCTTCAGGGTAAGTTTTGCTCCCTGTGAACTGTAAGAAAAATGTCATTTATGAGGGAAGGTGCTCCGTACGTATTTAACACTGAAAGGGAATCTCAGGAGCAGACACATAAGGCAATTACATGTGTGTTTCCCAGTCCTAATTAGACTGAACTCTGTAATTGTGCAATGCATTTCTGACTACTTTTTTTTTTTTTCCTCCCATTAAAGCAATAACCCTTCTTTTATCAGGGCTGAGCTAAACCCCAAGTGGAAATGTGAGGGAAGGAGGAATAATTAACAATGATGAAGATTCTGCCTGCCATGGGAGCGTTGCTGCATCTCCCATTAAAATGTACCCCTCTGGTGCTGGAGCCCCTCAGTGATGCTCCCAAGACTGAAGAGGAGTGGCCAGGGCTGGCTTGTCCCCAGCATGGGGGCAATTAGAGGACTTTCACGTTGTCACTTCAGCACAAAGAGGTGTGTTTAGCTTCATGGACTCTAGTGATCTTCACAGGTGTTAAATGTGTAACAGAGGTCTGTGGGGATGGACATTCCATTAAGAGTATACTTAGTAGTTATTTATGCGATGGCAGGCACTTGGAAAGGCTGAGTTGTGCATTGAAAAGAGGGGTCTGATGGTAACCATCTTTGCAGCAGGATCAAACATTCAGAAGAACCAGACACCTGATTTGGGAAGATCTGAAACAGCAAAATACCCAGGGTTTGAGTGACAGGCCCCCAGCTGGGGCAGCTCTGAAATCCACAATGGCAATTCATGGAGGAGAATCGAATATTTGAAAGAGGAGATTTATGCAATTTTAAGGCTGCTCACCTTCCTTCTGCCCAGCACAGACAGTGTGGTGCCTCCACACAGAGCAGAAGGGTGACACTGGTGACATAACACATGGACAGCATCAGTGACAGCAGCATGTGGGGTCAGCTCAACATCCTCTGCCCAGCTGGGTGCAGATGATTTTTACCACACAACAGCATGACAAAGGCACCTTTCAAGAGCTGAGGCAGTCTATGCAGCAGGGATGTTATTTAGGATGGGAAGGTGTGAGGAGTGACACAGCTTTATTATGCCTCATAAAAATAAAGTCAGAAGAGATAAAAACAACACTTCCATTTGAAAAGAAGGAGGAATAAGGCAGATAAAAGATATGAATTTTTCCTCCAAGACAGACTGCTAAATAGGCTCTTCTTGTTCACTGAGGTTCAGTAATGCAAGTTGACAGGATATTAAGGTTATTCCAGGTTCTTCTGTCTCCCAGGGTCATAAGCCTTCTGCTATGCATGTTAATCCATCTTAGCATTCCTCCGAGTAGCTGCATAAGTAGGGCAATCGGTTTAGTATGTATTCTTTCCATTTACAGCCTAGTAGGGAGGAGAAACCTACTAATTAACAGAATACCTCTAGAAAATCAGGAGTCATTTTAATAATACAGAGACACTGCATAACGTTCTGCAATTAAGAAAAGATAAACCTCCCTCTGAAATATTTCAGGGGTGAGAGGAGGAGGTGATCCAAGAGAGAAGGAACCCAGAGGCATTAATCCTGCAGCTCTTCCCTCTGCCCATCTCTTCCTCTGGGTGATGCCACTTATGGCTAGTGAGCCACATCTTTCTGTGGCTGAAGACAAAACAAGAGCCTGAGTGTCCCTGTATCTCCCTGCAAGCTCAGGCTTTCCTTCCAAATAGCAGCCGAAAAGTTCCTGTCCTTGCTTTGCCGGAGGGTGCTCTCCCATTGGGCATCATGCCATGGACTCTTGTTAACCCCCCCATGTCACAGCAGTGTCTGACCAAGCTGTTGGTGTGCTCCACACTTCGATAAATTCCCCTTTTTTTTGGGTCATTTAAAACCCTACCAGCTTTCAAGCAGATGCTACAATGACATCAGTGAATAATGTTAAAAATAATAGCTCTCATTTTAAGCCTCATGTGTTGAAAAGTCAAATAACTGCCCTGAAATTTGCCACTCTCTCACCTTGTTCAGCATGAATCATTCCCAAGTTCCCAAGTGCTTTCCAAATTATCTAATAATGTCTGCAAATAATTTCTATGTATTAATACTTGTTTTGGGGAGTATTTGAGCACAAAGCAGAGGGTGAGCAGGGCTCAGGGTATGTCTGCTCCCCCCCCTTCTCAGCTAATGTAGGAAGAGGTCCTCTGAGACTAAATGTACCATCATTCAATTAAAATGAATTAGTAAAAATAATAAAAATGTCTAAATATTTTGCTTTAAGTTGGCCTTTAACTAAATGTTTTCAGATTTTTATTTCCTTTTATCATTTCTGCAAGAAAGGAAAAATATTTGCCCTGATCTCTACTTTAGCCAGAGGTTTTAAGCAGGCAGCTGCTCAGCCACTTCTGTCCTTAACTCTTCCAGTAGTCATGGGAATGCACTCCCACTCTGCAGCTGTGGGATGGGGTTTGCCTAACCCTGGATAATCCATAGTTTCTGCAGAGATGAGCTGCAGTAAAAAAAAACAGATGCAGCTTCTTGATGTCTGACACGCAGAATGAGTTAGGTAATATCACCTTTTAGGAGGTTTTTTTTTTCTGAAAGACAGAAGGAGACAGCTCAAAGCTAATATCCCCTTCTGGGGAAAGACTCACTCTAAATCGAAAAGCCTCCTGACCTACAGCCTGTGGAGGTGAGCGGGAATAACCCAACTGTTGCAATGGACTTGGGATCAGGTCTGGATGTGTGAACATGCTGCCACAACTACAAGGTATGGTCACTTTCCCAAAGATATTATGGGTAGATTTCATCACAAAGGCAGTGGCTTCCTTGAACACAGGGAAGAACTGGGAAGAGAGTGGTAGTTGGGTTCAGAGATCTCTGTAACACTACTGAAATCAGAAGGGATGTGGGGCTGGGCCTGTACATCCTGGACACAGCACAGCCACAAAGTGCCTGAGCCCAGCAGGGTTTTATTCCTGGACAGGTGATGGAGAATCATAAGATGTTGTACATCTTCACCATCAGAAACTGGAATATAGCATGAGCAGGGAGGAGAGGGCAGGGGAAATTTGATGAGTGTATTTACAGATAAGAAGTGAGATTGTTTTCAGCCGTTGAGATGAAAATATTTCTCTTCTCATCTGTTGTCAGCAGCGAGTTAGGTATCATAGACTGTAACCTTGCTCAGCAAAGTGCTCTGGCTCCGATGGCACTGTGGAGCTGCCATCAGCCAGGCACCTTGGTCAAGTCATTACAGAGGAAACATCCTTGGGAAAAAATGAAATAAAAAATGTTATGGTGCAATTGATGAGTGGAGTAAGTACTATTTTTACTTACAGGTGAAATATCTGAAATTCAGAGACCGAGTATATGTGACAGGTTAGACAACTTAGATATCCAAATCACATAACTCTGCTTTCCTGGGGAGGACCCAGGAGATATCTGCCTTCCACCAGGTTTTTCCTCATCTTCTGTACTGATCAGAACAGGCTCTGCTACCAGGAGATGCTCCTGTCCCACTTTGAGTGCACAGCTCTACCGGCTGGCCAGGCTGAGTTTGCAGCAGAGATGTGCTGACTGTCACTTCTCACCACTCAGCCAAAAAGACTGGAAAATACAGATGGCCTTGCTTAGAAAAGCCTGGCTAATATTTCATCTCCTTCTCTATTCTGGGGAAACCAAATGAAATAAAATTATTTACAGAAGACAGCTTTATCCCATCTTATTAAAAAGATATAATGAATCTGTGAATTAATGGAATAACTCCAGTGATTTTGAACTGATGAGCAAAGGATGAGTGTGTCTCAAAAAACAAAATTCCATTTAGCCAATGGAGTAAGTAAAACAATAAATGATTGCAGATTTAGAACAATCAATAAGGTGGTTGCACAAAATATGATCCAGAATTAATTACGGATGACAAATTCCCCAAAAGGATAAAACACAGGGCATTTATAAAACCTAAATGAGAATCCAGTCAACAACTTAGAAGAGGAACTGTTTGCGCTTAGTACTCCAGCATCCCATGTTGTTCTAATCAAAGATCACAGCAGCAATCTGAGCATTCCAAGACGGATATGTGTATCGTGTGATACATGATATAGAAATCAGTGGGTATGCTAGGAAGCTGAGAGGTGAAGAGACAGCCAAAGAAGCAGGAGCCTGCCTGGGTGCTGGGGTTTTGCCCTTCTCACATCAGAGCTGTGTGTCAGAGGTGCACGTGCCTGCAGCTGTCTGCCTCCAGCAGCGGCCTCGGCAGACCTTGGAAGACAAGCAGCACCAGGGAAAACCTCCAAGGTTAATTCAAGAGCTGAAAATCCTCCTTTAGCATCTGTCTGGGGGCAGGAGGTCCCATACACAGCACTTTTCACTGCCCTGTCAGGGAGGCACCTGCCCACGGCCAAACATGGCGCTTTCAGCCTCCAAATTCACCTCTGCTCAGCTGGGGCACCAGGAGAGAAAAGGTCCCCACATCCTGTGGCTTTTACTAGTCTCTTGTCATGGAGGTATAAGGCAAAAGCTCACACACTCCATCTTCTCCTCCCTTACTACAAATCAGCTGAGTCATTGTACCAGCGTGTTTTTCTAATCTCATTGAGAACGGCTGAAATATTTCAGTTTAAACCTCATCCTTGGGGATTTAAAGTGATTGCACAGCCTCAGCTGACCAACAGTATCCCTACAAAGGTTCCACTGCCCGACTGGTGGGCAGTGACCTGAGATATTGCTACACGAGCTCAGTTTGTTCTGCCTCATTACCCTCAGAGTTCTCCAGCAACCATTTTTATTATTTTTTTGTTCTTGTTTTTCAGCTTAGGTAGAGAAATCACATAACTTTTTAAATCATGTGAATTAGCATGTTGCCGTACAAAAGGCTTTGAGAGCTTGTGTTCTCATCTGCAGCTCTGAGGTATGTGGAAATGCTGGTGCAGAATGGGGTTTTCCTTAGCAGCAAACCAGTCTGGCCTTGGGGAGCCAAAACTAGCCTGAAATGTCTAGGATGATCTGATGTGTGGCTCCAAATGTATATCATTATATCTCAACAGTGAATGGGATGCCATCATGTCACATGTAGTAAATCACTTTAGATTAGTGCAGTTTAAAACTAGGTTGGGGTGTTATTTTAATGGAAGTACTCCCTCCTTTTAAACCAGTATCACCATTTCAGTCATACCAGGAGTTGGACTTGATGATCCTTGCATGTCCCTTACAAGTCATGATGTTCTGTGATTCTATGATCATTCAAGGAATAAATTAAATCAGCTGGACAAAGCCAGGAATCCCCCAGCCCTGTGCATGGCACAGCTCACACAGTGGGTTAATCCCAGCGTCTTTTTCCCCTCAAAGCTTTACATTCCCATCTTCTGGCAGCTGTGAGTGGTGTGACCCCCCCATGTCCATGAGCTTCCATCCCCAACTGTCCCAGATGCTATAACTACAACATGGGTGGCCACTGCTTCTCACACCAGAGAGCTGGTTTAAATCATCTTGGGCTCACATGCGAGTCTATTTATTTTAACACTGTGAAGCTTGTTCATTCTCTAGACAGTATGTAAGGGCTAAGGGCCAAAATCTGCGCTGATGTATAGCTTTCGCCATCAGATTTATAGTTTAGTGCAAAGGGGCTGGGGAAGTATAAGCCAGGGCAGAAGACTGTGAAGAAGCTTCACCATGCTCCCATCTGCACTGTATTTAATTTACAAGGTAGATTAAAATCATGGGACATGTTTGACCTTGTGTAGTTTGGTTTGCCTGCAAGATTTAGAGTTTGTTTCATCTTTTTGCTCCTGGGGACTGGGGAGCCAAGGGGAGATTCATACCAGGAGCAGAGCCCACAGTTTCTCTTCTTTTGTTGAAAGACGCAACAATGTGAAGTGGGAATTAAACCATTTTCTCAATGCAGTCAGATCAAAGTCGAACTGAAGGAGGTGCCAGCTCTTCTCATTGATTTCAGCTTTGCTCTCCTGGGACTGGCAGTGCAGGAAGGTCACGTGCAAGAAACTGGTGCATCAGATCAGAATTTCTCAAGCCAGTGTTTTTCTTTCAGCTGACTCCCACAGGACACCCTTTCTGCTCAGCTTTTGCTTGATGGTTCATTCTCCAGGTGCATTGCTACAGATGCAGCCATGCCTCTGACTGCAAACAGCCCTTCAAATGCAGGGGGAGGTGGGAGCTCCTCATACCCTGTGTGTACTAAATCATTTATGCCGTCACAGCAATTAGCTGCTGTAACCCAGAATAGGTGCTTGAAGTGGGACAGCTCTGCTCCAGGTTTTCTACTTACTTATTAACCAAGGACATGCCCCAGTTCCTTGTCACTATGATCCTCTGGTCTCATGTCTGTGGCAGGCAGACTCAAGTTTTCCTGGGAGAGAGTTAAGGTTACTAACTGGCCTTTCCCTTCTCTGGCCACTCTCTCTGATGCTAAAGAGAGCTGTGAGGGCTGGGGCCTCTCTAGGCTTGAGCATTCCTTTGAGGTCCTGGCTGCCACCACATGCAGACCATAGCACACAATCCCATGGGGGTCACACAGGCACTCCCAGAGCTTGGGGTAAACCTGGTTGGGTAATTTTGATAGCCCAGAGCTTTTTTAACATACGCCAAACAATGCTAAAAAGCGATGCTAAAGTGGGCAGGGCAGTACTCCTGGACATCCCCATCCACATGGCTCCTGTGGAGCAGTGCTGCAATGACTGCTGTGTTTTGAGCTCATCTTGAAGGGCATTAATTCTACTCTTCCCACACCTCTCAATTTTTTTTTTTTCAGTCTTGGAACAAAAGCCTTCATTCAAAATAAGCTTTTAAATCTGGTTGTGGTGATTAGTAAAACAAGCTTTAAAGCATTTACTGCACTGGAGAGCTCTATGTAAAGGATCCTCCAACTAGCTTTACCACTAGTTAAAAAGCATCCAAGTGCAGGAGTAAATTCACACACACAAAATCAGTTTTCAGATACAGTAGGAAACCCATTAAGCTTTGTGTGGTTATGCAAGCTGATACAAATGCCTTATTAATTAGAAAATCAATCACGCTGTCCAGCTGATTGATGTTAATCCTACACTGAAAGGGGGAACAATAGTATAATCAAGACTAGATCATTTCTTCCCATTACAGGAAACGGGACAAGACTGAATTTCAAAGTGATTCTGCTGTAATGAGCTGCAAGAATATACCGTGTAGTAAGGGCCCTTTTAAGATGTGGCACATTATTTTGATCAATAATACTCAAATTCATTCTGGATCCTGAATCTAAGGAAATTTCGTATGAAGATTAAAGAAAATTATAATATGATCAGAGACCATTGCAGAGGAGGAGAGCTGTAATTATCCATGGGGCAGCATTAATAAATAGGAATGAGCACAAACCCTGTGAAATGAAAAACCAGCAAGAATGCACTAAGGCTGCTTAGAATCCAGCTAATGCATCAAAACTATAAAATAAAGTATTTTTAAAAAATGGTAACAGTTCAAAACTCTAACGTTAGGCAATCATAGGATAATTAAAGGACTTAACTGATTCTTCACCTGTTCCACATTATTCAAAGTCAGCCCTGCCAGCTTCAGGGCTGGTAGCAAATAGTCATGGCAGCTGTATTCATGTCATCCCAGAGCAGTGTGGCTGACCAAAACCTCTTGAAAAATACATACAAGAATCATGCTAAATGACTGGAATATGACTAGAATACAATCCTTTCAACACGAGTCAGGCTTTGAAGAAGAAACTAGCTCATTACCATTCAAACGCATGTTGTCTTGGTTCCAGGCTAATTGTTGTATAGCATATTCTATATAACTCAAGACAAAGCCCCAAGGCTTGTAAGCCAAGTAAAATGCAAATTACACCATTGACAGAGCTGAAGGCTCCATGCAACTTTAATCAAGGGGAGAGTGCAATGTATTTGTGAGACAAATGAGCAGGGAAGTTAATATCAGAAAGACAGAACTCTCTAATATGCAACTTGACTAATAGGCTTGAACATGGGTGAAAAAATATTCACCTTCGCCACCAAAGTCTAAGGACATTCACACTTGCAAAACCCACCATAATCATTCTGTAACAATGGTATTTAGCATTTCTGTAACAGTTCATGGAAATGGTCCACTCTGGTGGCTGTTTCCTTTGTTTCCCATTTTTATCAGGGTTTGTTGTGTAGGCACATACTGAAAATTCAACAAGGATTGAGGCCCTTCTGGGCTAGAAACACTCACAAAGGCATTCCTGCCCTGAAGAATGACCACTTTAAATATACAGTGGACACTACACTGACACACACTAGTACCAGAGGCTGGGAGCTAATAGATCAAGGGCCAGTGTTAACCAGGTCTCTAAATCAGCAGGTTCCAGCCCACAGTCAGTAGATGAAATCCACCTGTGTGCTGCCCAGAACAATCTGTAAAGCCTCTGACTGCTGTACCATTTGGGCTGTTGGCCTTCTATGGTGGAAGACCTCTCTGTCTAGAGATCCAAGCATCCCTCCAAAACATTTAGAGATGATTGGAGGTGAAAAAAGTCACCCTCTTGGTGTGAGGAACAGACATTGAGAGAAGGAGAAGAGGTGTGAGGTGAACCACTGAAGGAGAATAGAAGAACTGAAAATTAGAACTGTTCAGTCAAGCTTCTGGCTGATGACTCATCACAATGATGAGTCATTTACAAAGAGAAATGCAGCTGATTTTTTGGGAAAGACACTGGAAATGCCAAATACTTAATGTGGGAAACTGTCTCATCAAGTAGCTGTTACTCTTCCATGGCAAGTCCTGGTGAGTTCTCTGGAAAAGCTTTACAAAGATCCCAGGGAGACACAGAAGTTTTGCAATGGTTTCTGTTTCTTGCCTCACTTAGTTTCAATATGAGCAGGCAGTCCATGTGTCCTGGGATCAAACTCCAAGTGGATCTCTGTGCTGTTTCATGTACTGTGCACACTGCAGCTGAGACATTTCCAGTTTCATAATGCAAGAATTCAGAAATAGATATAAATTTACACGTTCCACCACAAACAGATGGTGTCTTTGGCTGGCTTTCTCTGTGTTCCTCGAAGGTAATGCTGGTTTGCAAAAGTCAATCTTTCTACAACAATCTCTTCTTACGGGGTTTTGGGGTTTGTTTTGGTTTCTCATTCACTTTGCACACTGGCAGGGGCTCAGTCAACATGGAGGGACTTAGAACCTACTTCTCATGCCAGGAGATGTGATACCTGCTAGACATAGCCACAAAACAAAGTTCTGGTTTTCACTTCTCCATGGCTCTCAGCAGGACTAGTGTGAGCAAAGAAGACATCAGTCCACATCCAGGTTTATGGCTAACCTGAAGCTCTCAGAGGGAGGAACTGGGAGATTCCTCCAAAGTCACCTTTCTGGAGACCTAGAGAAAAACTGTCTGAAGAAAAACACCTGCTACCCCTACTGATGCTGAGGACATGACTGTAATACAGGAATACTTGGTCAGGTTGCAAGGGGCCTTCTCAGTCCACAACATTCACTCACTGAGGATACATAGCCTCTGGATGAGGACAGCTCAGGGGAATGGTCCTCTCAGCAGAGCACATTTAGGCCCAATTTCAGCACAAAAGGTCACTCACAAGGAAATGGTGTCTGGTAACATGCCCATGGGGAGAATTTACAGCAGTTTCCTGTCTTGAGCCCAACTGCTCCAAGGGCTGGAGAGAGCTCAACCACTTGCTGTGACTCTACTTATCAACCCTCACAAACAACTGTTGCTTCTTCATGCCTTCCAAAGCTGAAAAATGATTTCAAACTAGTGCAACAACCCCAAACCTCACAAAGAAGAACCATGCACAGGGTGAGGAGTGAGGGATGAGAGATAGCTCCACACTAAAGTGATTGTCTCAGACTCCAGCTCAGCTCTGTGTTCAGTGCCACTGATGCTCATCACAACCCAAGAAACTCATCACAACCAAAAATCACGCCTCTGCATCTCTTCTGATTCCCTTTGCATCCCCACACCATTTATCCTGAGGGGGCTAAGCCAAATCACAGATGCCAAGGAGTGTTTGGAACCAGTGAAGGCTTTGGGGAGACAGAATTGGCTGAGCTTCTGTGGCTGGTTATGTAAGGGGAGTATGTGACATTTGGACCACCCAGAGAAATGTTTCCCAGTGGTGAGAAACTTGAGAGAGGAATATGTGTTACAACTGTGGATTCCTTCAGCTTTTGAGCTGACACTGAATTTATTGGGGAGGAGATGAAGGAGAGATGGCAAGAAACAAGAACCACCTAGCAACAAACGTGCTGAGGGAAGCAGCTCTGATTATTTTTCAGCCATTCACTCAGAAAGCGAAGATATGCAGCTCTTCAAGCAGTCTATTTAACACTGGCAGCATACAGTAAAGGGAACGTTGCCAGCACATTTCATTAAAATACTTCTCTATCAGTTAATAATCATTCTCTGCACTTTAATAGCACTTCTCCTCCAAGATTTCCAAGCAAACCCATAAAAGTCAGCTCAGCCTTGGCAGAGAAGTGTTCTTAGAACTATTTTATATGAGGGTAGGTGGAGAGACAAAGAGATGTTCCCCCAAAGTCCTGTATTGTTGCCCTGGCCCTGCATGACCACAAGTCTTTATGCATGAAGTCAGATACCCAAGTGGCTGTTTGCATAATGATGGCCTAAATTAATGCCCGAGCCAGAAATCAAATCCAGGACTGGTGAATCTTATTCACTGCTTTTCCCTTTCTAATAAAAATTTTCACAGATGCTGTGGATGAGAAGTTATATGCCAAATTCCAGGAATAAGCAAATTGGAAACAAATGTGCTGTGTGACCTAGTAAAGTGTGTTTACGAGAGGACTACTGCTACCATTGCTGTAACCCTGGTCTGATGCATGAAGAGATATGAAGCTGGATGAGCAACACCCTGGTTCCCCATTTCCCAAACTGATGCCTTGTGTAGCTCAAAGGTGGCTTTTTCATATGGATTTGAATAGCAACATCAAATACTGACTTTTTTCCAGTCATCCTCCTTGATCTTTTTTTATGGTCCAGCCAAAGGCATTTCCCAAGGATTTTCCTAACAGTGAAACAAGTATCTGTGTTACCCAGTCACTTATTTAACTTGATTTTAATTACCGAGAACAAACAAATAAGCAAAGTTATTAATTTGCTTGAAAATAGAGAAACTTTTGCGATCCAGTTCAAACAGAAATTGCTCATGCTAAATATTGTAGTTTATATCACCTTTAACAGGAGTATGTCAAGGATCTCTCTGATAATGTGTATGTGCCACACTTCATTTTTCGTAGGGTGTGATCTTACAACAGATTGCTTCATCACATTGGGCCACACAGATCTTCTCAAGATCTGAAGTTCCCCAAGTACACATGGAAACAGCTGACAGTTATAAAACAAATAATAATAATGGCATTATGTTGTAGATCAAAATCTTGATCCTAATGTTTAATGGTATGGAATACACATAGACTTTCAAAAAGCATTCTTCAAGACATGCAGAGCTATAGACAATGCCAGGAGGAGCAATTTCTCCACAGAAATACTCCAATCACCATAAAACCTCCCTACGTTTATTCCAGGAACTTGGAGCCTTTGTTCTTACACGCTGCTATTGCAAAATAGCAATGAGGCCAGCTGACAGCTCTGGAAACTCCCTCTCATGTGGGATCAGAGGTATATTTTCTAAGGAAGAATGACCCAGCTCATGGAGAAGATGCTGCAGGGCTAAACCAGTTGAGGAGCTGGGCAGCATGGGGGTGGAAAAGGTGCCAATGCCTTAAAGGCAGGTGTTGTGGGGAGTCCAGTGGTTCGGGTTGATATCTGCCACTGACATGAGCTCCAAATGCCATTGGGAAGGCCCAGAAGAGCCTGTGTGCCCTAAGCCCAAAGTGTTCCACAATTATATTATCTGATGTTTCCATCCCAGCCACTCTAGAGACACTGATGTCCATCTTCCACTCTCAGAGACAGATAAGTAGGAAACCACACATATTTCTGGTAAAACTGGATGTAATCCCATATTGGAGAAAGCTTCTGATGTTTTAAGTTTCTTTTTTTTATCTCCCACCTTTAAAAAAATCCAAAGCCACAAATGCATAGAGACATTTTCTCTATAAGGGATTCTTCTCAGGGAGCTGCCTCAGTTTGCAAAAGGGAGACAAAAAGGGATCCTGAGGCTACTGGAAGATTGAGAGTATCATTAAGATGGTATGAGGTGCCTGGGTTTGGCCTAACTGTAGCACACTGAACAAAAGGTCTCTGAGATCATCCTGTGACCTGACTCCAAGCCAGGTTTTGAGGGTACCAGGTGAAAATGTTGCGGGTACTTGTGCTAAGGAACAGTTTCTGTGTATCCCTGATGTGATGGGGCTGCAGCCTTAAGAGATAAGAAGAGCCAGAACAGCACAGAGTACCTTATCTTGTCAGGGTCAAGCTGGCTGGAGAGGACACAGTTGATGTCAGACACCATCTCACATGCTCAGTGCCTGGTCACATGCACAAATATCACTTTTTATCAGTACTGATGTCCAAGCCATCTTTTAATCTGCTGCTCAACCTGGCCGGCAGCTTGTGGCAGGGATCTCCCCAGCCCGACGGCCCCGCTCGCCACCTGCACTCCTTTTCCTCAAGCAGACAGAGAAAGGACAGGACAGGAAATGATAATGTGCTTTTCCTTCTTTTGAGACAAATGGCCAGAGGAAGCACCACCTTTTAAATTAGCTGTCACTTGGAAAGTAGTCACAGGATTCCCAGCAGAGCAACTCTGCCCCAGATCTGCTCCAGCATTACAATCATGACCAAGGCCACCCAGACACCCAAAACAATGTGATGCACAGATGTTGATAAATCCTCCCATGTGAAAAAAATATTAAGTCATTACAAACAAAACAGCCTCATAAACAGGGCTTAGGAAACTATGATAAATCAAGTTCGTTAGGCAGCATAGTTGGTATGAGCCGCTGTCTCAGCTAATGCAGATTGAGAGTTCAACACATGCTGCATAGATCAGCATTTTAAACACATACCGTTTACTGGTCCTAATGAATACTAAAAGCCCAATAAGCAGAAGCCAGAGCCACTCAGACATCGTTTCATACAGATGTCAGCAGCGTTGTCTTTCATTTTATTTGCTAATGAGTTATCGATAGTGGTAATTTGCTGCTGATAATGCTGCAGGTTATAAAACAGAAAAATTAACAAGTTCTGTTAAATGAGGAAATGGGCTATATGCTCTGCTCCATCCCAGAATGGGAGCTGATGCCAGGTGGGGTTGCAGGCAGCAGAGGCATCGAGGTCCCTGGTCAAGGCAGAGCCATGGTTGTGTTCACCATGGCTGATCACCACTGGGATGCTTGGCCATGGCCCCAGGCAAAACTACTTCCCCCAGCAGGGGGGGAAGTGATGAACCAGCTGCTGTTAGCACAGCTCTAAGTACTGCCAAAAAGGATGGAAAGAAGGAAAAAGAGCAAAAGAACATGGCCTGGGCATAACAAAGCTGAAGGCTGAGTCCACCCTGCTAAAGTGTTAGATGGGACCCCTCATCCTTGTTTAAGACTTTTTTCCTGGCGACCCTGAGCTCTGGTCCTGACCCAATAATTGTCTTCCCCACGTCTTGACTGAATTTCCAGTTGCACTGGTGTGAATTCTGAAAATCATCCTCAGCCATTTGTGGTAATACCTATACATTACTGTAGGCAGCTCACTGTGAGAACTGATTTCATACTGTTTGTAAGCAGCTTCAAGGAGGAAAGCTCAAGCAAAAATATTCTTTTTACCCATTGCAGCTAATGGGTGATATTCTTGATAAATGCAAAAGGCAAAATAACCCCATGGAGCAGCTTCTAGCCGAGGAGGGAAAGTGTTAGGAAGGCAGGGATGATCTTTGCCTGAGCAAAGCAGGAGGGGATAGCTGGGAACAAAGCATGGCCTGGAGATCAGTGTCTTCAGCTGCTCTTTCTTGACACCCAGGCTCACATGTGCAGTGATTTTTTAGAAATCTGCATCTGTTCATCAGTCTCTGATTTTGTAGGTCAGATGAAGTTCTGTCATTTGCTAAGTGCCTTGAGCTCCTGGGTGGAAGCAGTGTTGATCAGTTCCTGAAGTGCTGGCTCAAACCAACGCTTGGCACCAAGCTGGGCAATCCTCCAACTGCACACAAAATCAACAGGGTGCTGCCTGGAGGAAAACACTCCAGAACCTCAGCACTGGCTGCTGGCAAAGAAAAATATTATCATTACAGTTGTTAGTGTTAATGAGAGTCCAACCTTTGCAGTCCCTCAGATAACAGGCAGTAAGTGCATAGCGCTGGTGCTGATGTGTTTGCATGTAACAGATAAGCCATGTGTCCATGAACTAGTGTTTCTGTAGGGCACTGACTTGTGCAGCAGACACTGCCGCATGTATTTATCCTAATGCTTGTGTGCTCATCCCCTATGTGGATGCAGAGGTCTTGTGCACTTCTTGGAAAAGCACTGCTGAGCTGCTCTATTTTCCATTTATTTTTCTATAAAAGGCAGTCACACTGATCCACTTTTCCTCCACTGAAAGTGAATGGACATCCCTGGCTCTCAGTAGGAAAAGGCTGAGCAAAAAAACGATCAGAGCGTTTTGCAGTTTGCACCCAATGATCATCAAGTCCAGTGTCTGGCTGTGGACACTTGCTGGAAGCTCTTCGGCACCAGAACTCTGCAAGGACCCAAAGGGACAATCACTGTAACACACAGAAAAAAGTAAAGTACAGTTCAGATGTCATCTGGGGGTGAGCAGGTTGCAGGAGGTTTTCCAGGCTGCCTATGCAGCCTGCCAAGCACAGCCCATGGCTCTCTGCCTGGCCAGTCCATGAGATGCTCCTTGCCCATTTCCCCGTTTTGTTCCATGTTTCCTTCCAACAGGATGAGCTACATCTTGGGACAGTCAATGGAGAGAATCCCATGACCATGCTGAAGCCAGGGCCAACTCAATTGTCACCTTGTGCCAACAAACCACTGAAACACCACACAGGAAAAAAAGCAACATGCATGTTGGGGTTTCACTTACAGCTGTCTTCTTTAGTAGCTTTTAATTTTAATTCAGTTAACTAATGCATTAGTGGTTATAGCTTTAGGCTTATAGGTTCAGATGCCATTATTTAATCCCTGACACTATGGACTTCATGGAGGATCAAAGCCAGGCTGCTGCTTGCTGTCTGCATGTCTGCCACTACAGAGAAATTAAAAGATATAGGGAGTTTGGATCAGAACCAGCAGGCAAGAGACAGCTCCCAGGTCCTAATTTAAGTGTGAAATCTTTGATTTTCCCTCCCCCCAATTGCTCCTTGTGGTGCTTATGGAAATTAATTTAAAAGTATTGTGCAATTAAAAAAAATAATTAATGCTTTCCTTCCTCTGGAATTGAGAGCTTTCTTCTGAGCAGGAGGGAGGGGTTTGTGAACGTGTCATTCCTTTTTAGGGCGTTGAATAGAGGCTTCTATCCTCTCATGTTTTAATTAATTTTTCTATAGTTGCTTCATTAATTGATATTTATGTATTGCTTGTTGTGCATAAATCCTGGAAACAGCACATAAGAGGATGTTCTCATTACAGCTCTACAAGTGCTTGGCCAATACTGGAATATTAATAGTTGGAGTTCCATGGAAAAGTACAGTTTGTTTCCCTTTCTCTGAGGTTTCTGTCCCATATGGTGCCTCCAGGGAATAAACAGTTGCTTCAAGAAAGGCTTTTTTTTTGTGTGTGTACTGCAAGACTACTGTGTCTGTGGAGGTAAGTGCCAAAGTGGTGGGGATGCAGCTGAAAGACAGTCTCTGTAGCTCTGAGTTCTGTAGGTCCTATAAAACAAGGACAGAAAGTGTCTTCATGTGTGCACCTTTCCCAGTGCTGTTGACTAGTGGTCCAGCTTCCTGCTGGGAAGGGCAAGCAAGTATCCAGGCCGGTATCCCCAGCTTGTGCTGACACCCCTCAGCACAGCAGGTGCTCTCTACAGTTGAAAATCAAAATCTGATGTACTTCTCAGTGCTCACAAGCTGTTCCTAGGTTGGCATTTCTCTCTTGTCTCATGACTAAAAATCTCCCCCACAGAGCAATCAGCCAGTGTCCTCTAAAGACATGTGGTCTGCTTGAGAGGCAAGTTATGATCTGCCTGTGGAGCTATTGTTATTTGAGATTTTATTAATCATTTACTACATTTTATGAGGTTAGTCACCTGCATCATCTCTGTGCTGACACAATAATTTACCACTACAAGGATGAAAAATAAAATAAAAGATCATTTACTGGCAGCTCACAATGCTCTTACCAGGTTACAAAGGCAGCAGATGGAGAGAGATTTCTGCTGGAGAAAGAAAATAAAACAAAAAGGCATGATGAGGCACAGCCAAAAGGGTATCACTGAAGATCAGTTTTATACTGAAGAGTGTGATAATCAATTATTCAGAAACATGGTGTTGAACTATCTTTCCCCATGGGTTTATAAACCTCTCACTGAATTAGCTCTGGTAACGGTTATCCAAAGATACATAAGGGTATCACTGGAAGCCACAAGAGGACATTGATATTAGTCACATAATGTAGATAAGGAGGATATTAGAAAGCATAGAACTAGCTTGTCTCCTGCTGTAAATGTGTATTGCTCCGTCAAGGTCAATGGTATCTCTGTCAGCTCTCACTAGCTGTGGGTTGGACCCACAAGCTGTCACACAGGACTTGGAAAGGAGAGAGCCCACCAGGCAGAGGCAGCCTGGGGGGTCCATGATGTTCACTTTCAAGCCGGGAGCAACAGAAGGCTAAGCTGTGGGCACACTGCAACCTTTCTGTCAGCTTGGCTTCTTGAAGCAAGACACTCAGGGAAACCCAAGACAATGACCCCTCCATGCATGGGCAGAACATGGACACAGCTGGCCATGGTGAGCAAGAAGAGAGCTGCACCATGTACCCAGGGGAGTAGGGATGGACATGAGATTTGAGCCTCTTTAAAAGCATTTTTTAAAATAATTGATAAATTATTTACCAGCTATAAATGGTCAGGATAAATCTGCTGGCAAGCAGCAGCACAGCACAGTTAGTTTTGACAACTGACAATTTACAACCCTTGGTAGATCACTGTTAGGGATATTACTCACTCAGTCTCCCAATACAACACTTTAAACAATGACAAACAATGTCCCCAACCTCTCCTTGTTCAGCAGGCCATCTCCTCCTTGCTCCCCACAACTTGGCTCTCTGGCTTCTCTAGCACCTGGCATTGAGCCCTGCCATTGCTTGCTGCTCCACCATTTCCCAAGCAATGGACATTTGCAGCCCCTGGCTCATCCCTAACATGGCAATGCAGTGCAGGATTTCTACCTGGATGCAGCTGCTGAAGTCTTGGCAGTAGTGGCAGCCTTGTTAAAGGGTGATGAGAGATGTACAGTGTCCCTGTACAGTGTGGACCTCTGCCCCACCAGCCAGTGAAACACTGCATAAAGAAGTGACAATTTAATTTCCAGACCTACTAGAGGGGCTTTTCATGCAAACGGGGAAGAGCAGCTTGGCTGCTGATGGTGAGGGATATGTCTGTCCTGCCCACAGGCAGATGGTAAAGCTGGGTATTGGAGGTACAGAAATGTGCTAAAACAGACAAACAGCCCTCCCCCCGCTTAAAGCACAGATATAACAAATATGCAGAAGTCACGTATTTTGCAAGTGTAGAGCCTTCCTAGCAATAATTAGCTTCTAAACATTCCCCTGTCCTGTATAATAAATGAACAGCATAGTAAATGTTATGAGAATAATTCATTATTCATCACGAATAACAAATGAAGGGAATAATTTACCATTCGTTAATCTCTAAAAGGGCCCCGCTTCTTCTCTAATCATGTAGAGATGCTGAGTGCTGAGGAAGAGGTCTCTGTTCAGGCACACAGCCCCCACAGTTGCTGCTGCTGGGTGGGTGCCCTGGCCTCAGGCCAGCACACTGCTTCTATGTGCTGGGGGCTCCATAAGACAACCTGTGCAGACGGAATCACAGAATGTCCTGAGTTGGAAGGGTCCCACAAGGGTCATTGAGTCCAGCTCCTGGCACGGCACAGGACAGCCCCAAGAATCACACCATATGTGATATCAGCTATTGCATGGTTAAGGATAGTGGTGCATCTCTGATGTCCTTTCCACACCCACACTTTTTCCTGAGCTCACCTGTCTCCATGTACAATTGTCACAGCCCTGGCAAAGTGCTGTACTTTGGTTGTGACAAAGAGCCCTTAGGTGTTAAAACAGCACTCAAAGGCATAGGTACATAGGTAAAATGGATGTATATTTTTTGGCCTCATCAGCTCTGTGGAACACACAACACCCATTCCACCTGCCTGCTTGGACAGGGAGATTTCAATGCTCTCACCACATTCAGCATCACAGCCTGAATCCAGCCTTGCTTCCCACCACCATCAATCTCTAAGAGTTTCCCCTCTTTGCCTCCCTATCAGGAGCTCCCCTTTTCTTAATTCCAAATATCGGATTTCTTTTTCTATGTCCATGGCCAATTCATTCTAGTATTGTCTATGTCCTCCAAAGAACACAGTGCTAGATCACTCCTCCATAGGATTTAACCCCATGCCGAAGCCTCCCTCTTTTGCCCTTCTCCTGGAGAACTGAGAGCCCCCCTAATTCCTTTCCTTGTGAGCTTAACACTGCTGCCTGTTTGGGAATAGCATTTGTGGACTCATTGCTATGTTATCTCTGCTGATTATTATGTTTATTGCTCTTCCTTCTCTTGTGTTCCTCCAGTGCTCCAGATGACAGACAGCACATAAATCACTTTAATGGAGCACAGCAAAACGAGCCCAAGGTGTACAAATTATCTGTGTGTGCGTGTGGGCAGATAAGGAGTGTTGGAGGATCATTTTGGTACCTTCCACAGCCAGAAGTCACACTGCACAGACAACACAGAGAATCTGTGCTCTCAGCCCAGGCATCTCCTTTATCCCTGACCACTAAGGATGACCAAGAAAATACCTTTGAGGAATGGATCCCCCAAAAAATCACTCCAGGTACCATTCTTGCCAGCTATACTGACACCAGCAATCTCTGTAAATTGTTTTCACCAAAGAATTGTTAAAAAAACCCCCTAAATTCAGATAGGCCATCCCTGGAAGTGTTCAAGGCCAGGCTGGATGAAGCTCTGAGCAACCTCATCTAGTGGAAGTGTCCCTGTCCACAGTGAGGGGGTTGGAATGTGATGATCCTTAAGGTCCTTTCCAACTCAAGCCATTCTATGATTCTGTGATTCTCTGTGCACCTGGTAGATCTGATTATAAAAACTAAAATACTGCATTGTGATTTTAGGAAGTTATTATTTTTTATTCTAACCTTTCACCTATAATATTATTCCTGGATATGAATAAGCACAAGAATATAAAAGGTTAGTTAAAAGCATCTGCCTATTACACAGTAACTGCCCTCGTGTGAATTTAGCTTGGTGACTACGTTTAATGTTTTCCAATGATTCGAGCTCCAAGTTTTGCTAAACTTGCATTTTTGGAGTCTATTTTTGAGTAAAGATTTCTGTAGGATAATCAAGACAATGCTAACAAACTGACATTTGACCTACAAAATCTCAAAATATTCACAAACCTGCTGACTAACTGGGTATATTTTTGGTTCTGTGGACTTTCCAATCTTGAATGGAGTGATTAGCAACAAAGAGGAGATTTATATTTAAATCAGCAGGAGCTAATGAAATTCTGGTGTGTGCCAGCTGTGGCCTCAGATGAATATGCCATGGTGCTGTGCTGAGGAGTGTTTGACATCTCAGTGTCTGCCACTCCATAAAACCCTACCACCCCAGCAGGACCTGGGCTTCTGTCACCCACCCAGCCACCAAGAGTAGGAACATCAAAATCATGCAACACCTCAGTCTAATAATATTTAACCGGGGAGATGATGATCAGACCCCCAGAGGAAGTCTAGAAGATGCTTTCTGAAGACAAATTAGACAAAGGAGGGTCACCCCAAGAGTTGTGGAGGACTGATTTTATGTCTAGATCCTACACAGCAAGAAGCCATCAACGAGTTCCCTTAGATACCTGCAGAGACCTGCAGATCAGCAGGGTCCCAACAATGATCCATTAACTGCATTTCACGGAAGGCCTGATTTAAGCTGCTTTAACAAGAATTACAGCACTAATCTGAACACATGTGTGGGACGATGAGCAGGTTTGACCCCCACATATGTAGTCCTCAAGACATGAGACAACCCACCTGAGCATGGCTCATAGCACTGACCTGAAGAGTGAGACCTTGGTGTGGGGTGAGGGAAAGTTCACAAACATTTTGACCCTTTTAATTGGCATTGTGCCTTCTCAGGCTTTATCGGTCAACTTTGAAGTCTAACCAGCTCTCCTGTGAGGAATTCATATTTGGCACACTTGCATGAGACATAATGTGGTGACAGAGGTAGCTCTAAATGTATGGTAATTTTTAGAGTTGAGTGACATTTCTCAAGTAGATAAGTTCACTGAAAAATGCAGGAACCAATGGTATTTGTGAAAAGAATTAGAAAGTGTACAAATGTTTCATTTTGACATGTCAAAAAGAAATGGTTTAGAGATACGGAGACATTTTGTTTCAACATCATCAAAACAAAATATTTTGACTTTTTGTTTGGAAACAAGCTTTGTTGTTTAAAAACTGACCTAAATTTAAGGAAAGGATTTTTTAAACCAGAATTATATAATCAAAAAAAAGACCATTTCTTTTCCTGTTGAGGAAAATGCTCGAGTTTACTCATTTTCCCTCTGCTTTTGAGTTTGGCATCCAAACTAAAAAATCCATATTCATCTACTTTTCTCACTGTTAGCACTCATGTCACGTCTCCAGCTGCTAAAAGGAAGCAATGCCTCCATCCAACAATGCATCCCTGCTGTTCCTCAACATCTCTGTTTTTGCTGTGCAAAAATGGGGCTGTTAAAATGCAGCTTTTTCTGTGCCCAGAAATGGTGGCATTTTGAGTATGTGGGACCACAGATGACTTGGTGGCCCTGGCACAGTACATGGACATGCCTACCAACCCGATGGCTGCCTTTGGGCCCCACCGCACCTTGGTTTGCCCCCGAGAGGGCTGTGCCCTTATCACGACTTTATTTAGCCAAGCAGGCTAATGAATAACCCGTGTGTCACCAGCAAAATGAACCCTTGCATGAACCTTATCTCCAGATCAAGTGCGGTGAAGGAGCAGAAGAACAAAGACGGATTTATCGTGTTCTCTGTTACTCACCGCCTGAAATGTCTGATAGAGCTCAGCAATGTGGCTGCACGGCTTTTAATGGCTAATTTATCTGCTTTCTGCTTCCCTTCCCACCTGTGAGTTTCAGTTCCAAAAATAGCTGTAATCAAACAGTCGCTGTGGAACCGGCTCTGTTTATGACCAGCTTAGCTTCTGCTCTGGCTCTGTCGGCCTCAGACAACTGTTTTGCTGGTGTTTAAGCTCACTCTCCTTCCTGACACCACTTGTCACAGAGCAGGGACTCTCAAAAACCATTAGGGACATCCTTGCAATCAGGATGTTGCGGTTGGTGAGCTCTGGTGTCTTGAGCTGTGGAGCCAAAGGACCTGAGGATATCTTGTGCTAGTGAAGATTTTCATACGCTGTAGCTCCCCAAGACACTTGAAACCACCTCAAGCCCTTGGGTTACATTTATTGTAAAAGTCTCTTCATTAATAGCAGATGAGCTTGGGGTTTTAATATGGCCATAAACAGGATAGTTCAGCCATGTGTGGGAAAGGCATGCAAGCCGCCTGCAACAGTCACACTTCCCTACTATGGCAGTCTAAGCATCAGTGGAAACACTTCCTGATCAATGGAGTGAAGCCAGGATTTCAGCCGGTACTTCATCAACAGCTACTGATACACTTACTCTGCAATCTCACCTCTTTCTGGGCGTTGGCCTTCTCATCTAATTTGTTTAAAAGCTCTTCTGCCCAGAGTCTATCTGGACACTAGACACTGTAACATTGTCATGATGGGATATCTGGACCCTGTTGCCATAGAAGCACACCCAGTACTTTTTATCTTCCTCCCTGCGGCCCTGTGGGATTTTGCTGCTGTGATGAATTCCTAATAAACAGTGAATTCCTACAGGTTATTCTCATGCTCTTCATGACACGAGTGCCTTTATCTGTCTATTTCTAGACTCTGCAGGAGAAAAGAGATGCTTTAGTTACACTGATGAGCAGGAAATTGAGATGCATTTCAGTGCCCTGCCCAGCACCGGGGTTAGCAAATTCTGCATCATTCACAGTACATTCCTAGTGCTGTTGTCTTCTATTTTGATAGAATCACAGAATGGTTTGGGTTGGAAGGGACCTTAAAGATTATCTAGTTACACTCCTTGCCATAGGCAGGGACACCTTCTGCTAGACCAGGTTACTCCAAGCCCCATCTAACCCAGCCTTGAACACTTCCAGGGATGGGGCATCCCCAGCTTCTCTGGGCAACCTGTGACAGTGCCTCACCACTCTCACAGTAAGGGATTTCTTCCTAGCATCTGATCTAAATCTCTCTTCCTTTAGTTTAAAACTGTGAAGAGTCCTATCACTATCTGCTGCGTAAAAAGTCACTCTCCTTCTTTTTTACTAGCCCCCCTTTTTGGAAAGCCAAAATGAGGTCTCCCCAAAGCCTTCCCTTCTCCATATTTGTTTATTTCCTTTTCCTCTTACCGCTCTGTTTCCTATAACCCCAGTGCACAGATTGGCTCTCAGTGGTTGCGATGGAGCAGTGACATATCTTCAGCAAAGGGCCTGTTGTCCTGCATCTGCGACTCAGAGCACATGTAGCTGCTTTAAGAAAACCCTTTCTCCAGAACATCACAATTCAAAAATAATTTCCTGTTCAATTATTATTCTCAGCTCAAGGCAATTGTACTGTGGTTTTCAGTGCAGCTGGTTCCTCCAGTCACTCCTGTTAAATATACTGAGTTTTCCTTCCAGTTTAGGGTTAACAAAAATTAAATTTGTGTGGCCAAATATAGGCAGAGATTTCATTCCCGTGAGGCCATGTCTGCATTATTGAATCCCAGTCTTTTTCATGTGAAACAAAAATATACCAGTCATATTTTTTTTATGAAATAATATCCCACTGAATTATGTTTCAGGGAAAAAGGGTGAGTCTGGGTTTTCCGCTATGATCGCAGCACTGAGGAATGAGTATTATCCAGGCTCCAAAAAGAGAGAGGGAAATAGATGCAGAAGATATGTGCGTGGTAGTGTTGCTGCTGCTCATAGCCCAGTCAGGATGGGTTTGGAGAATGGCAGGAACTGGATGAAACGTTCAGAACTTTGCAAACCTCAGTGCTGTATTTGTAAATATGTAGTAACAAATTCTTTCAAAGGTATTCTCTGTCCTTGTTTGTTTGCCATGAACAACCACTCCAATACAGGGATACTAATGAAGAGTGGGAGGTTTGCAATTAAATTTGTGGGATTTTTCACTTTCCCCTTCCCATGTGAGTCTTAGGATCATCCTCTTGTGGATAACCCACAGATTTAAAAAAGGAGGCAGAAAACATCAAATAACTCCCTCTTTCCCAGTACTTGTCCTGGTGCTAATCCATAATGTTGAGATGCTAAGTTGTGTCTGCCTGGGCTGCTGTGGGGTAATGACATGCCTGGTGGGGCTGAGCCAGGGAGAAGGAATCAGCCCTTAGCATTGGCAAACCACCTTTGAACCACTATGTAAAGGAGGAAAACCTGGAAAAGCTGCTTTTAATACAATGACGTCTTTGAGAACAGGCAGAAAACCACTTGTCATGAAACCCTGAATATGTCAGTGGGTATATAATAATTATAATCAATAGTAGTAATGAAAATTAGTCATTAATAACACAATAATCATTATGTTAACAGTTATGATTATTATTTCTGAACGTTCTTCATATATTTTTATCAAGAATTTCAGTGCTAGTCCTTCTATTAGGCAAACATGCTTTCACATTTGATGTTATGCTAAGTAGGTATCACCAGGAACCTGATTCTGTGTTATCTCCCTTAAACAAGAAGGTAAGTATTGTTAAATATGGATCTACATGTACATAATCAATCGTTTTAAATAATGTTCATGGCCTGAAGTGGCATTTAGTAGGTAATACCTAAAACACAGTTAGGTCAAAAAATATTAAATAGTTTTAAATGTGACTCTTTTCCTGGCTTTTCTGTTAAGACAAAACAAATGCATGAGGTTCCTGGGAGAGTTATGGTTATGGAGGGAGTGAGTTATCAGAAACACAATTTTTCTGCTTTATCAGTCTTTTAAATGGCTTTTCTTCAAAATTACACAGAGTTTTGGAATTTCCCCTCTAAATTCTCTGTCTGCACTTTTGGCACTTGCTGTACCTATGTGGTTTCATCCCAGAAGGGTGCTGCAGACAAGTGGTGAATCTGCACAAATGTTTCCAAATCAAAACAGTCGAAGTGCTACTCTATTTCCTTGGTTCTCTGATGTTTAGAAATAAACATTGGCAGTGCTTATTTAGGGTGCTTCGGTGCATTTCTGCGCATGTCAGCAGCACTCTCTCTCCCATACTGGTGGAGCTTGCAATTTTGTCTGGTGACTCAAAAGTGCAGACTTGGAAACAGGAAAAAAAAAGAAGAAAAATAAAACAAATCCGAAGTCCCGCAAGGAACACCTGCAGCAGCCATATATTGAAGCCATGGCACCTTGATGGTCTATGGGAACAGGTGGGAGCAGAGCCCAGTGCCAGCCTGTACCGGTGCTGGCTGTGGATCCTGGCCAGAAGATGGGTGGTGTTTCATACATACCCTCAGCTCTCTCTTTTTTCCCAGCTTTCATGAATCTCCTACCCCTTCCTTGCACATCTTATTGCCTCCTATTTCCTCAGTGGAAGATGCTTTTTCTTTTTTCCGTGCCTCTCCTAAGCCTATGTGTAAAAACTCCTTAACATCCCCACTCTTTGATGGAATGTTTTGCTCTCACCCAGAAAACAAATTCTAATATCTGAATTTCCAAAATTATTTTGTTTAATCATTCTCTACTTCTTATCTTGGCTGTCTTGTCTCTCTTCTTATAAGTCCTGATTTGCTTCTTTTAAGATTTACTGCTACGTACAAATTGTTTCTATTTGTATCTGTGAAGACAGTTGTAAGATGTCTGGGGAAAATTTGCTTTAAAAACATAATAAGAAAATAAACAACATCAGGGAAAGCTAAGCTGGCTTATTGTCAATCCATTTTCCACCTTAGGAGGATTTCTTTTTTTGCATCATTTGCATTATTGCCTTATTTACATTATTGCCTTTTTCTGGGAATCACTCCAATGATGGGACTAAAGGGTCATAATTTGATGGAATACGGTGATGGTGATGCCACATAAAATGTGCACGCACTGTTCTTTTTTGTTAATGTTACTGAGATAGCAAGATGGTGGAGAAAATGGATGACCTACTTTTATTCTCTGCATTAGAGATATGTTTTACAACGTTGTGAGACTGTTCTAAAATACATGCAAAATCCAAATGGGATCACCCCCGTGACTTCCATTTACACTGATGTAAGTAAAATCAGAATTGCAGAGTAAAGATAAAGGGAGAAGTACAAATATTTTTCTGTCTGCAGCATAGCTCCACCCTGCTATTCTTGGGAAACTTCACATGCAACTCTGCTGTGAAATGGCATTCTATCATACTCAACTGCTTTTAATTATATTAGCGATGTTATTGTAGCTGTTATCATCTAAGGATATGACTGAAGCCCTATTTATATAGAAAAGTAATATCATTTGTTGGACCAGCTGATACACTGACAAGCTTTGGCATATAAGCCTGAAAAAGGGTTTGTGAGCTTAAAAACATACCTTTCTCTTTCTCCTAGACTATCAGTTTCTTCCAATAAAAGGTATTACCTCTCCTTGTAGACTTCGTCTCATTTAATTATACTAGCATTGAAAGCAGCTAAACCAAATTGGATAAGATAATTTGTTTTGTCCCCAAAGTGTGCTACCAGCTCCATCTGCGACCCTCAGTTTTCAAACAGAGCTAGAACATCAGGTTGACATTATTACAAGATACATATTAACTCAATTTAATAAAAAAATATCAGAAAGATTGTAATACTTTGGGCTTTGAATAAATCTTTTTCTTTGAGAGACAGGGCTGAGGCTGACAAGGGCTGATTCTATATGCACTTGTGCAGAGGCTGCCCTTGCTCAAGCCCTTCCTCAGGAAGGGACTCCTGTTGGTGTCAGCATTGGGTCTGAATGGGTCTGAATGGTCCCAGGTCTGTCCCAGTGTAACAGCTCTTGTATCTTCACCTTGCTGCATAGTTATTTTCATACTGACCCATTTCTCTGTCTGGCAGAAACTCAAAGCAGAAGCCCCAAAACACTTGAACTCATTGTATTTCAGCTCTACACAAACAAGAATCATCCAAAATCTTTGGCCAAAATAATTTCTTAAGAAGTTTCCAGCCAAATTTGTAGGCTCAAGGGAGTCCATGAATCACAGACAAGCAGCCAGATATTTTCTGTCTATCTTTGCTTCTAATTACAAATGAGCAAACATAATGGATGAAGTCATTAATTGCTCAAAAACAACACTGGGAATTTGATGTAAGGGGATCAATGCTTAGATACGGTGATGAGAAATACAAGTGTTCAGCGCATGGGCAAAACGCAAGCTTCTTGTCTAGCAAAATGAAAACAATTTTTAATCCTTCCTTGTACCTTGACTACACAGCGTTTAACGTCATTTTTGACTCAAACTTTAGAGAGTGGCTTTGGTTTTATCACATGCACAGCGGCCTTCTCTTAACATTTATTCCTTAGGAGTATTCCTCTGCATTTATCTAATGCAGAATTTGCAGACTGAAAAGTTCAATTTTTTTGTATGCCGCCTTCTTTTGAGAGGTATTTTAGAAGGAATATATTTGTTTCATAGCTTTCTATCTTTTGGTCTAAGTGCTTGCTCCCTCTTTCCCCTTCTCCACAGCTTGTTTACTAAGGGAATAAAAACCTGACCTTGACTCTAAGGTCTTTGGTGTTTCAGACTGTGCAGTCAGCAGAGAGTAAGGGGAAAAATCAATGTGTACCATATTAGACAAGGAGAAGAGTAATGCATAAGTGCTGGGAAATCATCCTAGAAATGGAAACAACTGAGCTAGTTCTTAAAGGAGAGCATACCCTGCTGATGCATCTTTTGTGGCTAAAACCCCACATCCCACCTCCTCCTTTCTTCACCCTTTCTCTCTCCAGCTGTCTAATACATCCTTGGGCCATAAGAAGATGGGGATGCACCAGGGCCCTCCAAAGGTACCCACCTCAGCTGGGTGGGAGCTGAAGTCAAGGGGCAAAGCAGTGGCTCATGTCTTCACCTCCTGCCAGATCTGCCTTTACATCTGTGACTCTGGATATTACAGGAGCCCTGTTAACATCTCCAATGAAAAAGGATGCCAAAAGAATCAACAAGCCAGGTGAGAAAGGACAGCACAGTGGATAAGAGACGTGACACTGCTGATGAGGATGTCAGCAGTTGATAAGATTGTTTGTCACCTGGGTCCACAAAGTACCCTGTCTATGCTGTGTTTTGGGAGAAACTGTTGTTTTCTTGTAATTTCTCAATTTATGGAGTGAAATCCTACCTGAGCAGTCTCAGGGCATTGTTGGGACATTGAGGTCAGGGAGACAAAGTCAGACTTTATCTACCAGCTATGCCTTTCCAGGAAGCCATATAGATGATTCTCATTTAAAAGCAAATCGGTTTTGGTTCAATATATTTAAATACCAATAAAATGTCCTCAGTAATAATAGAAGACTGTTAATACATATCAGTATGAAAGTCTTAATTAATTGGATGACATTAGAGTACCAGTTGTGTTCTGAAAACAGTTCAGAAGTACTCTTTTAAGAGAATTAATATTTAATAGGAAAAAATACAATAGCATCCTGAAGTCTAAATTAAATGTGTGTACCTTCATGACTTTTATAAGTGTTTTATTCACAATATAGTGTGCCGGACAATTGCATCATAGGTGTTTTCTGCAACAGAAAGTTGGGAAGATGGGAAGTACACCATCCATCAGGCTCTCCTTCAGAGGAGGATTCCCTTTCTTAAACAAGGAACTTATGGGAAAATGTATTTTTTTCCCTTGCAAACAATCTGCTGGAGGAATGAGGAGGGAAATCATACCTTGTAAGGAGAAGGCACACTCTCTGGGGCCTAGGTAGGGAAGTCCCCTACTCTGTGGGTAGGGGAGTCCATCTGGCCCTCAGCCTGCCATGGGCAGGGGCTTCACCTGAGCAGCAGGCAGCACTCCAGAACAACAGCACATACAGAGCTGAGATTTGTGTTCCCCAGTGGGAACCAGGTGCCACATTTACCCATTTCACAGCTGGAATGTTAACATTTCCACAGCTGAAACATTCTGGGTTCCATCACAGATATTGCAAATGATGGTCATGACCTGAGAATGTCCCCATGAAAGAACCTGTGAGGTCAATCCTCTGCATGTGAGAACAGCTGATTGGCAGTAATGGCCACTACTCAAATGAATTAGGTCCATATATGTACAGCCTTATTTGCAAATAATCCATAGGTGTCATAAAATAATTTCCATTTTCCTCCTTACGTAACAGAAAATTGGGCAGAAGACAGCTAAAGTGAACTTCAAGCTGAAGCCCTCTGAGAAAATCATGATGTGTAAAAACATCATTTAGGGTAAATTGACAAATCAGCTGCTAAAATTCAGTCACTTTTTCCAGGGCAGAAAAATTATAGACCCTATCTTCAACACAAATAATCTCCATCAGATTCCCTTGCTTTTAAAATTGGTTACCTTTAACTTTTATTTATTCTACTTTCTCAGGACTGAACAAATTGGACAAAAATAAGTCTCTTTTCAGTTTAAATGCAGAAAGCAAGTATGTACAACATCTAGCATGAGTAGTTTCAGCCATGGTTTTATTTCCATGACTGTTTCAGGGCTCCAGATGTTACTGCTTAAAACCACCCTCTATAACAGCGGGGCTTCTTCAGTACCACTGTGTTATAAACAACACTAATAGTAGTAATAGTAGTAAGTAGTTCTTTAAGTTATCTCATAGTTTTCTTCAATTTTGCTCTTGCAACACTATGCCAGGACATTTTGTCGGAGCTGATGGGAAGAAGGGGTATTGATTTTCTCAAGATTGCTGGCTTTTTCTCATCCTATTTAGTGCCAAGGGCTGCTATGAATCGTGCCATGAGCACAGCACAGTGCAGGCATGGCTGGGGCTGGGGTTACAGCAACGCCTGCTCACTCAGACAGTTCGCAGCAGGGACCTTGCTTGAAATCTCAGTGTATTTTTAGTTGAGCTATGTGAGGGATGAAAGTAGGGCATCAGCGCTCAGCAGAACTGCACAGACAGGTTTTGCATACGGAGCAAAACGGGAGAACGCAGTGGGGGTTGGGCCTTTCCTTCTTTTTCATTCATTCTGCTGACTTTGTGCAAAAGTTGAACATCAGGTTTTACCCAGTGAACTTACACGAGTTTGTACAACAGATGTGTGAGAGAAAAACAGCCTGTTCAGAGACAGAGCAGTACCAGGCAGGTCTATGTCATCCACAGCCTCATGGGGGACAGTGAGAGAGGTGGGGTGGGAGGAGGTTTCAACAGCTTCCTCAAGACATCCTCTCAGTGCTCACAGCAGGAAACTGGCATTGCTTGAGGCGCTTCTCTCTAGACTTATTCTATGGTCTGGAAAGCAATCTGAATTCAAAATGAAGAGAGTTTGAGGACAAATGGGAGGACGAAAATGACACTTAATATGAGAAGAATTTAAAGGAGTGGAGTCTGGGCTTGAAAAACTCTTCAGTATCAGCATTTCTCCCCACCAAAAGGAAGTATTTCATTTTCCCTGTAAAGAGACAAAATGAACAGCAGGGACTATTGTTGTGGCAAGAACACCTGGAGATGTGTGAGCTGCAGCGAGAGCTCACTGGCAGGGATAGCAATGGCATAATTTGCAGCAACATCTGCAGTTGGCCCAACAGCCATCTCTCCTCATTAATTAGAAGAAGCAGTAGGTTTACCAGACAGTACCGTTGGCTTTTGCCTTGTTACTGTACCCCTTAGCTAATGAGCCATCCTCTTCCCTTCCTGCTGAGTGAAGTATATCCAGTCTGACCGCAGAACAGGCACAGAAATCCAATGTGCCTGAAAGGTGGTGACAGTGCTTGCCATCATTTTGTGCGTATACCCTGCGGGTCATATTTACTACAACCACATGATTCAACAGCAGTGAGCTGTAGGCCTATGGAGATAATAGCGGAGGTTCACCGATGACTCTGCTGTCTCTCCCTGAACATCTAATTTTATGCTGCAAGGCGAGCAACCATGTATGTATGGTTTTGGCTTTTACTCTGGATTACATGTAGTTTGCTCATAATTCTGCTTTGGTCCTGCAAGCTGACAGACATTCTTTCACCTTGCCTCATTTTCTCTGACTGGAAATAAAACCCTAACACTGTCCTTCAGAAGTGATTTGGTTACACCAGTGGGACAATATCATAACCCAGCTCTGGTTAACCTCCATTTCCACAGTGTAGTCCAGTCATGCAGGAAAGCAACATGAAGAAAGTAACACAAAGATCAGTACCCAGGGACCCTGGGGGTGCCTTTGCCTGGCCATTCCGAGTCATATCCGTTGAGCACTGTCCTGGTGGTGAATTGCTGCAGCAATGGAGAAACTGATACAAAGCAGAGGAAGGCAACAACCATTGGCAAGGCCCTGGAGAGCTCAGCTGTTTTTTTCCAGGGTTACACTTAAGATCAAATACCAACTCTTACGTGCAAGTAAGGGACTGCAGGCTGTTACAGGGGGAGCTCCAGGTCTTGGTGCAGGAGAGCTTCACTCATGTGGTGGCTACCCAGCCCTGTGATTTCGTGCAGGCAGGATCCTATTTGCCTGCATACAGTGTGAACCTCAGGCAGTCTTCTTGAAGTAATTTCATGCATAGCTTAATTCTTTCCATAGTGGGGAAGGAGACTTATTCCAAGAAAACCCAATCCAAAATGATCAAGGTAGCTTAATAACACGAGGCAAACGGCAGTGCTATGGCCCTGCTAGACAATAGCAAAACACACTCGGATGCGCAGCTCAGACCTTGCTGCATTACACATGTAATTAGGTTGTTTCCATGGTAATGATCTAATTATGGTCTTCTTGGCTTTGTGTAATCACATTTGCTGCATTTTGGCAGAGCTGTTTTCCTTATTTTTGAACTGCAACACTTGGCAAGATGTTCTTTCTAAAGCCGAATAATAATTTTTGCCTGATGGAAACCGACAAGTCTGTGAGTTTTTATTTAAAGCAGGGTTGAAGATACAAGACAAGACAAAACTATATATAAATATATAGCATATCTATAATATATATGTATATATAAAGAAGGATTTTTATCCCTGTAATTTCTATTCCTCCTATCTTTGTTTTTTTTTGCAAGTACTTAAAATAAAAAATTGTAGCGGTGGCTCCCACGTGGGAGTGGAAACTCCAGAGACCTCTCTTCTGTTCCTGGGATTAGTCATGGCCTGATCTTAGGGCATGAGATTTCACCTCTCCCTGCCTTATTTTCCCTGTCTGGGGATGATACTGACTTCAGATAAGATGCATATACAAAATGTGCCTTATTTCTGAAAAACTATTTCAGCTCCTGCTAAGAATGATACCTTTAGAGACGGTGAAATCCTGGTCCTGTAGAAATCCAAGGGCAAACTCTCATTGATTTCTACAGCGCTGCAATTTCCCATGTGGCTCTTCAAAACCTCAGACACAAAAACCCAGATCTAGCAGTATGGATTCTCCACCCTGTTGCCCCAGAGCTGGGCAAGGAGGGTGGTGTTAGACTCTGGGGACATGTGGAGTACCTCTCTTCACTGCCACAGCATTTCGAAGGAATCCCCTTCACTAAACTCACCCCTCCCTAGAGCTCAGCTCATTCCTCTGTGTTTTAAGGTGGTTTAATGGAGATGCAGAGTTCAAGGCTCTGCTAGACCCAATGCTTCTATGGATTAACTGTGGTCCATGCTCTGTTGTGTAGGAGAGGCACTTATTATAGACCACCTCCTAAGGCAACTGCCTCCTTGGAGTCCGCTGCAAGATCTGGCTGTTGCTTATCACTTCTAAAGATTTTTAAATCTTTCTCGCAACACAAAAGTTATATTTCTATCTTGAGCAGTAAGGGATCTGGGGAAAGAAAGGAGATGAAAGGTCAAGCAAGAGTTGCTTGTGAAACCACACTGGAGCAGAACTGCAGGCTGTAGTCAGCCAGGAGTTTGTACAGCAATTGACAGGGCTATTCATGGAAAGGGTTTTGATTAGAGTTGCCATGACAATAGGAAACACCTAAAAAAGATCTATGAAATGTTATATCGGCATCAAGCCAAGAAGTTAAGCCAAATCCTATGCTCTGGTTTTCCTATGAGTCAGTGGCTTTAATCATAGCATTGCTAAAAGAAGGATTTGCTCCTCTGACTTTGAAGATTTGGGAAAACAGGTATAAAATGTAAATTATGATGGAAAAGGTTCGTGCTGTAAAGAATTTGCTGTGGAAGGATGTTGGAAATCTTGCAAATACTGCTTGCAGTTCTTGCTTACTGCCCTCCATATACACACATTGGAGTCCTCTGATTTTGATGGACAGGTGGGTATGGCTGTGTTCTGAATGAATACAGTATAACACCCACTTTGCATGTCCTCTAGCATCTAAGGATTGGAATTTCCATCTCTAAACCTTTACAAGGAGTTTGCAAATCCAAAATGAGTGGCACTGAATTTCAAGGACCCAGCAAAAAATAATTCACTTTTGAAAGCAGTGTTTTCTCAAGATATCAGAGGTGAGAAGAAAACTTGGTGTTGCCATTTTTGGAATGAATAATGATATGAGGGTGGTTTTTAGTTTTCTTTATTTGATGTATCTCTGAGTACAGGACCCCCAGAGCTTACAGAAAGGACCAGAGACTGTATCTCCTGCCAGGTTTTTCTGGTGGTTTGGTTTTTTTTTTTTTTTTCAGAACTGACCATGCTGTTTGCCCCAGAGAAAGTGAGTTTTGCTGTTGAGCCATATGTTTTCCTGTTATGTTCTGCAGAGAATAAAATTAACTGTGATTAGCTATTACTACTTCAGTTTTAGCAGATTGACACCACTCAAACACCAAGACATACCCAAATAAGACCACGACAAATGCGATGGGCGACTGCATGGCAGTCATGGTGAAAGTCAAATAACAGCAGTTAAGGGAGGTGGGATCTCAAGTCTGCTCTGTCACTTCTAGTCGTGTGAATGCCTTTTCTGGGGACCTTTCAGTGTGTTACAGGTCATTGATTTGTACATCTTCCTTGTGGAGCAGGTGGGTATGAAATGCACCTTCTGATGGAACATTGCTGTCCTTTGGTATATAGCGACCTCCTAATTGGGATGGAAACAGGGCATAGTTTTAGTAAGAAATTTCATGCCTCAGGTACCCTTCCCCTTCCTGCTCTCCTGTCTTTTCAGCCAGCCAGAGAGAGGAAGATGAAGGTGCGAGTAAGTCTGTGGTCCCGAGGTTTAGAGATGAGAGTAAGCACTGGGGCTGGTGAGGACCAAACTGCAGCAACCCTGCTTGCTCAAGGCTGGGGCTTCCCAGAAACATGGCCCTCACTGGAAACCCAACAGAAATTCTTTACTGTGAGGGTGATGAGGCCCTAACACAAGTTGCCCAGAGAAGCTGTGAATGCTCCATCCCCAGAAGTGTTCAAAGCCAGGTTGGATGGGGCTTGGGACAACCTGGTTTAGTGGAAGGTGTCCCTGCCCATGGCAGGGGTGTTGGAACTAGGTGATCTTTAACATACCTTCCAACCTGAACCATTCTATTTTATCCACTCAGGACCGCAGTTTACTGCAGGGTACACAACATAATCAGGAGGGGTATCAACTCCTGCCTCTCCTCCCATCTCCTCATTATCTAACAGCTCAGCAGTAGAAGGGACAGGCTTGTCTACAGAGAGAATAATGGTATGTTAATGAGAGCCCTGTTCCCTGAAATAGCTGGTTCTTGTACTTTGGCTCTGGTCATGGTATCAGAGAATATGGAATAGCATATAATAAATAGCTCAATGGCTTAGAGCATGGTACTAATAACACCAAGGTTGCGGGTCTGATCCCTGTATGGGCCATTCACTTAAGAGCTGGACTTAATGATCCTTGTGGGTCTCTTCCAACTCAGAATATTCTGTGATTCTGTGATTTTACAGTGCAGGCTGCACAGATGCCCCTGTTGTACAAATCCTTGCATGCGATCCACAGTTATCACCATCTCTTGCCTTCAAGGTATTGCACACTTGTAGAACTGAAATCAGAGCTGAGAAGCCTGTCCTCCTTTCCAAAAGTCTGTGAATTTCGTTCATGTCACCAAAGGGTTTACATCTGCCAGTACCAGACCCCCCCCCCCCCCAGTTTATTCTGCCCTTATTTCCTGCTTTTGTAACCCAGTTATTTGCACAATATAGAGCAGCAATGCCAACTGCCGGTGCCTCCATTCCTGCTGTGCAGGCTCCATATGCTGCCTATCTGTGTCAGTCCCAGGGAGCTCTACCATTGCAGAAGGACAATTTTCAAACTGTAGGAGTGTAAGTTAGAGCTGACAATCTGCAGCTTTAATTCATGGACTAAAACTGATCCTTGCTCATATCCCCTACTCATCAGATAACCTTAACACTATGATCAATATAGCCAGATCATTAAAACTAGCAGAAAAGCTAAGCATAGTTTTCCAGTTTTTTTCCTCAAAACAAAGTTCTTGTGATATGTTCCTGACAAGACTTACACAGTTCTCCATTATTACTCTGGGAGCTCACACAAGCCTAATACTATATAATACCTTTTACATGAACACCCTCAACCGGAAATTCCCTCTCATCTAAATCTAACTCATCTATCTTGGTATGAATCTCTAATTCTGCATGTGTAGGGGGAAACTGTTTCCCTGTTGATCTAGTGCCAAATCCACTAACATCAACAGCCAGAATGAGAATGAGATTGAATAAAAGGAAAACCTGATCCATGAAACTTCAGAGATTTCACCTTTGGGCTTTGCTACCTAAAGCTGGTTGATATAATTTCCCACTTGTACCTGGTCACCCAAGATCTTGTTTCTCAAACATATGTTTCCCTTTTGCTCTTTATGTATTTGGTTTGCTAATGATCAAGAGAAGCTTGTCCCTTTCAGGCACTGACTTAAGACGAAGTGCTGGAAAGCAGAAAGCCATTTCACACTACTTCAGAAGAACCAGAGATACTCTGATTTTCTGTGTCAGGTAGAGCACCAAGAAGGACACTGCTGACCACAAACATTGCCAGGCTTAAAAGATATGTCACAGTTCAGTGCGTGGTGTCAAGTGAAACATGAGTGTTTTTCCTATTTTCACTTTACATTATACAGAATCAACAAGGTCCACAAGACATGGATCAGGGTACCTTGGCCATGACCCAAGGAACAGCTCAGTGACAGATAAAACCTCATCTCTGTGCACCAGAGCAACAACAGTAGGTGAACCCTCTTCATAGGAAGGGTAATGTCCAACTCTGACTCCTAGGACACCTGGAGTTAAAGATCAGTGGCAAGGGAGCAAAATGACTGCTATCATTAATTGCACTGCTATAAACTCTCTGGCATGAGAAACCTTCATCTGTGTACAGAGTTGTGAAGAAGCCATCATCAACATGGGCTATAGTGCATACACACACACAGAGCATATGTACCCACAGAGAGATCAGTAGACTGCATATGGTGCACATGGCATAATTCATGACTCTTCTTGAAGGCTGTCACAAATCTGGGATGTATTGGGTGGGAAAAGTACTGGGGTAGTCTTTTAATTAGTCCACAGCTCATCTGTGCTGTAAAATTTACTCTCTGACATTGCATCCAAAATTTATAACCTTTTAAATCAGAGGATCATCTCAGAGTTTTTGCTAATCAGAGGCATTAATGATAAAAGCTCAAGCCTGGAAAAGGGACATGTTAGACAATTATTCATAATATTCAAAACTCTTTCTCAGGACAATGTGTTGCCCTATAAAAATTATTTTGAAAATGTATGGGGCTCCCAGATATCTTACTCATACCTGTATATTATCTGCATGGTGCTGGTGGACTGAAAGCTGCCCTTTGCCCATCTGTGGTGAATTCTTCCCAGGACTGCTGTTAAATGATCGGACTATGGCTGTTATAGGACCTTCAGGCACATCCATATGGGACAGGAAAACTTCCTGGCGAACACATTCAGGGCTCAGCAGCCTAAGCAAGCACTAGACCTTGTCCCCTAGAGGACAGGTGTGGCACTGGTTTGAGGGGATTTGGGGTACTGGACTAGATGACTGCGGCTCTTGGCCACATGAATGTTTTGGTTCAGTAAGAGACACATAAGACAAATGTCTCTTGACTTCTTGGCAGCTGTTGCCAGATGTGCTCTACTTTTGTTAGGATGGGAAAGAGACAGACAATCTCTCCAAAGCTGGTTTGAAGACATACTGAGTGCTTTCTGCAGAAACAGCTGCTCTATGAAAAAATTTGTGTTGTGCAGTTGTTCCTTACTGCAGGCAGTGATACTGTATGGCTTTTTCATACATCAAAATGCTACTGAAGTTGATTGCAAAAGCAGAGTCTCTGTCAGGGACCATCATGGGGGTGGTGCAGCAAGTGTTGTCGCTATCTGGAAAGTAATTTATGCAAAAAGAGAGCCAATATGGGATTGACTGGCAGGGAGCTATTGGAAAACAGTTATAAAAATTTAACCTTTCTTCATCCCCCAAATCAATTAGTTTTCAGTTATTCTGAAAAGTTTATTTTCAGCTTTGTCCAATTACAGGCTTTCTTGCCATGAGTTTTCCTTTCAAGACACACAGTTCTTTCATATTGAAATTTTTCATTTGGAAAATGTCTAAAGGTGCATTTCCATCATTGAAAACCCTTTTCCTTCAAAAATATTGAAAAATACTGCTTAAACCAGCCATTAAATATTTCAGTGACTGCTATTCAGTGATTTCTAAGCACAACTGCTGAAAGAGTCTTAACTACCGTAACAGAAAATTAACTGGACAATCCTCTGCTCTTTTGAGTAGGGCCCAGAAGTATCCAAAGAGAAAAGCAGGAACACATGAGGCTGAATTTTGACACTAGACATACTCTTTTTTGTACTTATTACATCTGTATTCATAATGCAAGTAGTAGATTAGTTTCCGATGTTAGATAGACCTGAAGTAGTTTACAGGGTCCAAGTGGTTGCTATGTTTGGTTTGTTAATTTGTGTTTGAAGTGGTCCCAGATGGAAAGTTTGTTCCCCAGAGTGTTGAGGGGTTTGAGCCTGCTGCACTGCAGGTTGTGATCATCATGGGTGGATACAGCTTTGTCTGCAAAAAGTAATGAAACTCCCTTGTTACACTTGGTGATGGCTTTTCTTTGTGGTTAAAAGACTTTTCAGCATCACCAAAGAAAAAAGGAAGAAAAATACTTTTTTCACAGGCATGTAGAGATAGGACAAGGGGTAATGGCTTCAAAGTGAAAGAAGGCAGGTTTAGATTAGATATTAGGAAAAAAAATCTTTACTGTGAGGGTGGTGAGCCACTGGTACAGACTGTCCAGAGAAGTTGTGGATCACTCCATCCCTAGAAGTGTCCAAGGCCGGGTTGAACAAGACTTGGAGCAACCTGGTTGAGTGAGAGTTGTTCCTGCCTGTGGCAGAGTGTTTGGAATGAGGTGATCTTTAATGTTCCTTCCAATCCAGACTAGTCAATGATTCTATGAACAGGAGTTTGGTGGATATTTTTCTATATTTTCAGTAACCCTTTCCATTTTCAGGTGTAATAAAAACTCATACAGTGCTTGGATATTTCAAGGTGCCATTTGCAAAGGTCACACTGGCCCTGCTCCTGCAATGGTGTATGTTCTGGAAAATGCCATCTGCCTGCAGGGCATCTCAGGCTGCCCTGCCTGAAGGTGATGGAGCAGGGCATAGCTGCAGGTCTCCAAGATCCCTCCAGGACACAGCTGCAGGTCTCCAGGATCCCTCTAGAAAGCCCAACATGCACTCCCTCATAGAGGCCTGCCTGTAAAGGATTTTACACCCATGAGGAGGGACCAGCAGAGGTGTGAGGTTCAGATGCTGTTGGCTGCAGGTAAAAGCCTGGCAGCAGTGGAGAGCCCAGGGAAAGCCCATTAGTTAAGAGCTGAGACACCCAATGCTGTTATCACTAATGCCTTCAGCACAGGACAAGGCTGCAACCAATTTCATAATAAATCAACCCCATTTTCTAATATGAACCAATTTATCTGCCAGGCTGACTTGCCAAACACTATTAGAGGTTGAGGTCAAACTGAAAAAGACATATCACATTTTCAGCTTCTCCTCCTAACTTCATATCTCCAAGGCACACTGTGCAGTCACTAGTTCACAGCTCTTCCCCCTCCCTGGAGACTTCTCCTTCAGGAGACTTTCATTTCTGTGATGCAGACACAGCAGAAATTGTGTATTTAATGCCAGCCACTAACACAACAGCTGAGTCTGAAGCTATCACCTATCTTTTGTCACCACTGTACAGTATTTATAGAGATGGAATAAGTAGATATTTGGAAGGCTTGATTTGCAGCAGAACCAAGAAAATCCTGGTTTACTACAACCAAGACTGTTATGATTCTTGTCTGTGTTCATTTAGGCTACACCTCTGGTGGAGTCACCCAACTTAAAGAATTAGCTACAAAGATAAGATAAGAGAGAGATCTGAGAATGTTGTTTACAGAAAGAATCACACAGATGACCATAAAATTATTAATACATAACAAACAGGGATATTATCTGTATAAGGATACACAAAAGAATCTCTGCCTTGAATGGTCATTGTACAGCACAAGCTTGAGGAAGATTCACATACACACAAGTGAGGAACTGAGAGCTGCTGCCAGCTGGGAGCCTTGGGCTGCACCAGATGAAAACACACCAAAGTTTAACTATTCATCTGATGTTACAGAGAGGCACAGTCAGCCATTGCCATTCCCAGACGAGCAGGGAGTATTGATTATCCCATTCAGAAGAGTTAAGGTGTTGCTGAAAGCTAGAATAGTAATAATTGCATGAGCAGTTATCATCCTGGGTGAGCGTGCACGTGAGGGTGCATGTTACAAAGGGTAAGAGGTGTCTTCCAGGGAAGAAGCAGTGAGAAATGGGAAAAATGGGCTTAGTCTAAACAAAAACTTGGATCAGGATAAAATAACCAAAACTGCAGGACAAAAAGGCATGGGGTTAACTTGCAGCCAGGCAAATACAAATCAGGTACAAGTCAGGCATGAAGAATAAATTCTCTAACATACCACGGCAGCGTCACAAATGCCACCAACACCCAGGTATCCCTGGCAGCAGCTGAACTTTTGCCATACTTACCTCCTTGCATATCCATATTTGCACCACTATTTTCATTAAACTAATGAAAATAAAATCCAGATTGTAGTGGGTGTTTAAGGAAAGGCTTCACAATTTACAATGATACCAACAAACCAGTCAGAACAATTTTTTTTAATCAAAAATCTTGAAGAGAAGAAAGCCAAAGCATTGCAAAGGCAAATCTGGATGAAGCATCACTGAACAGAAAGGCCAGTCAGTAGAAATTTCAGTGACGCAGGCAGTTACTGGAAATGCCAAGGAAAGTGGCTTGTTTGATTCTTCCTTGCAAAGTGAATTCCCCCTGGTACATTTTTTGAAATCTTTTGATTTTGCACTTACAGCACTTACCCACCAGAAAATAACTAAGAGTATTGACAAGCCCAAACCCTTATTATTCCTGATATCTCACTTCAAATAAATATCCCTTAATATTCTTTCCTAATACTAATTTTTTTTAAGAAATGTTTTCTAGGCAGAAAAGAAACAGTCAAATCCGCAGTAAAGAAGATTACTTATGACAGGCTTTTGAAAAATTATGTGTACAAAGGCATAAAAGGAAGGATGTACTCTCTTAACCTTTCCCTTCCAAAGAAGCTGACCTTTTTCTATCCTAGATTGTATCTAGCTGATGTGTATCTTCGTATGAAAATATGATTTGATACAAAGCCTGCTGAACTCGGTAGAAGTTTCCACTGGCATTCATCAGCATTGAGCCAAGTCCATACTACTAATGAAATTTCTTAGACAGTAATAATAACATTATGAGTGGTGTCACCTTTGTTATAAATCCAGGTACATTAATATTAAATTTGGCACTACCTTATAATTTCTGAAACTTTGGTCCAAAGAGTTCTTCATACTTAGCGATGATGCTCACTACAATGAAAAAAAAGGCAGCAAGAGAGTGGGCAAAATGGTGTAAGTCTATAACCCATATTCTGATGGAAGCACGATGAAAAGAATAGGTTCCATGGAGCAACCACAAATTACTTCACCATGGCCTCACAGATCGTAAGTGGTTTGTGCTGGTGACTTGGGTATCAACTTCCAAGAAGATGCAATAATATGAGTCAGAAATTTAACCCATATGATTTTTGAATAATGTTAAAATTGAAAAAATTGAAGAAAAATGTATTCTGGGTTGTCATGAAGTTGTTCTTCCCTCCCCTCGTCCCAAAACACCCCCATAAACTGAAGATCTGAAAGTAAATATTTGCTTGACTAAAGCCTGTTTCATCCCATCTTCAGCTTAAGCTTTTGAAGGAATTAAAAATAGAATTTTTTAAACCAACTAATTTAAAACACTGCAAAAAAGAGTGAAATTTTCATGTCTGAGTGCCAAAACTAATAGTTTAAACTGTAGAAGCTAAATTTCATACACAGATTCTGTTCATTTAAATTACATTTTCTGAGGACTTTCTTGTCTTAATCAAAAAGTAAGATAGGCAGTGGATTTATGCACTGCAGCACATCTAGATGAGGGCACTGCTGGGGCTTTCTGTCAGCAGTGTCAGACAGGAGACAGAGTGGGTGACGACCAAGTCATGGCTGATGGCTGGAAATGTGACCTGGCATTCTGAGCTGGTCCCTCAGCAGAGGTTGCTCTGCTACTGAAGAGAAGAGGAGCCCTGGCAACCTTTTGGCTGGATTTGCCCTACCTCAGCCTGGCACAGGTGCAGAAGTTGGGACACCTATCACACAGCTGGATGGTCACAGTAACCCATTATCCCACCAGCTTCCACGTGATGGTTGTTTGGGAAATCGCTCCTTATGAGTAAGTGCATCAGGAAACTCTGCAATAGCAGTAAAATACCTGCTATGAAGCAAGTTGTAATTTCTTTCCCCATATAAACCTATCTCTAGGAAATGATCCCACAGTCACTTATATTAAACTGTCAGTGAGCACATCCCTTAAAAGCTTTTTATTCTGTTTTTAATTTATGGCATTTGACAAGGAAGAGAATTGAATATTGCTGGTGCCGATCCCAGTGCAGCTCAGTGATTTGCTCTGGCCAAGTGCTGGGCCAAGCGCTCGACAGCCCAAGCTGTATATCCTGGTTTTTCATTAACAGATATTGTCACTCCACCACCTCTGCACTCTGTTTTTATCCAGTTACTCAGCTCTGGAAACCATTAGGTGTCTTTCTCTATTAGGTATTAAGAAAAGGAACATGTATTGGAGCGAGAAGGTTTTTTTCTGGTCACATGACACTTTCTTTCCTTTTTCACTAAATGTTCTCATTTAATCCACAATGTTTTAGACACTTTGGGATAGACAATGCACCGGGAGTGCTGTGGCCTTTCTGGTCATGGCGACTGGAAAGGACACGATCCCCATAGGGATCACTCTCACCAGAGCAGCTCGCAGCCCATGACCCCTTGGGCTCCATCAACTCCTTTGGGGGCATTTGTGAAAGACAACTAAGAAAAAAGTCTACTTTCAGTTGGCTTCAATTTACTGCAACTGTAGCTGTGTGCACAATCAATAAAACTCAGAACACAGAATCACCTTTAAACTTAACAAGAAAAAGACCAAACCTTGGGATACTCTGGAGGTGTGCCTGTGAGCAGCTGCTGACAAATCCTGACTTTTGCAGGGGAAAATACACTTTTTTTAAGAGCATGGACCCTGCTTCTGCTTGGTACAGGGCCAAAGCAGCAGCACCTTCACAGGGTCTAAGACCTTCACTGCTGCATCAGACACTTCAATGTCATAGCGTCAGCTCGTTAGTAGAGGGAGAGATATTTCCTTGATTAGCATTACTGTCTGATCAGTAGGTATTTAAGGAAGCAATCTTTGAGTGTTGTCTTCTGTGGCATGTACTAGGACAGCCCAAGGTTTCTACCCCACAGAACAGATGGTGGTATGGGATAGGGAAACTTTATCATGTCTCCTGAACTGAGTCAGGAGCAAACTTCAGGAGCAAACATCCAGTCAATCAATCCAGAAGACAAGCAAGAAAATCCTGCTCTGGGCAGACAAGGAAAGCAAGGGAGATCACTCTGGCTCCTTTGCTCTCCTGCAGCTCTACCCACCCACCATGGTGTACAGGACACAATCACTTGTATGCTAAGGGAGCATTGTTAGAGATGAAAGCTTCAAACAATTTTGTGAGATGCTATATCAGGGCCTCTCTTTGTATCTCTTCATTTGGTGTCAGGAGAGACTGTGCCTTGGCTGGTTATATTTATAAAACTGCAGTGAGCAATGTCAGTGTTGCAATCAGCTCCCTGTGCTGAATGTGGCTTTGGCAGATACTCCTGAGCTTCACTAAATCCCCTTCCTTAGGGAAGACTGTCTATCACCCCATTTGCTCTGGCCAGCCTCGGCACGTGGCACTGCCTGCCGTCCCCAGAGGCTTTTGACAGGGCTGTATCTCAAGCCGGCAATGCTGTGAGGAAGGCAGGAGAAAGTTAGAAACAAAGTTAACATGCAAAGAGGAGCAAAAAAAAAAAAAAAAAANAAAAAAAAAAAAAAAAAAGAAGAAGTCAATCCCCGGTAAATGTATCTGACCTTTATTCTCTTTTATTGTTATTTATGTCCTGGGAGGGTCAGGCTGGTGGCTGCTCACAGCTTTGGGCACCTCGTTTAGCTGGCACGTCTGGGTTGCTGGATTGCTGGATTTCTGGGCTGAAAACATTGCTTTAGAAGCTAGTGGTCTCCCAAAATCAGGCAGAGATGTTGGGAAATACCGAGGGCAAACCTGAGGGAAGCAACACGTCTGGGCTTAGAGACCTGGAAAACCTGTGAGGCTCCAAAGACAGTAATGAAGCCATTGCTCCTCTGGTACATACTTGAGCCTCTGCCAGGGGAAAACTTCTGAGGCTCAACTAACAAATGGAGGCATTTTTCTGACACAAAGAAGCTCTCTTTTGGGTCTGGGTAACCTAATCCACTTGCAGTGCCAACAACAGCTCATGGAAGTATTTGACAGATGGAAGAGGAGGGAGGTGGGGCAGGGTGCCAGGAATGTGGTGTAGTGGAGGTATCCCATCCAGTGAGTTGTATTTCCACCCCACTTCAGCTCTTTTCAAGAGAGGTACAAGGGCCTCGCAGTGCAGATGTGGGATGATCACACGTACTTTTTAGGACCCTAATGGAGTTTATTTGAGAGTGTCAATACCCAGAAATTGCATCTTCTCCCCTCAAGCTTTCCTTAAGAACTGATGCTGTACCTTTATGACTTAATCCCCTCTGCAGGTCATGGGCAAATGTCTTATCTCCCAGATGTGTTATAAAAATAAATACATTGAAAGTTGCAAGATACCCAGAAACACAGTCATTTGTGTCAGGTACATCCTATAGATAGGAGGGAATAAGTCTCTAAAGCAAAACTCAGTGTATTTGCAGATGCTCATGAGCTCAGTTATTTAATGGTGGGGATTTTGAGGTTGTCCTGTGCAGGGCCAGGATCTGGACTCAATGATCCTGGTATGTCCCTTCCAACTTAGCATGTTCTATGGTTCAAATGCCTCACAGCAGATCACCAGTGCACTCATTTCTGCAATAGCAGGGAATGTCAGCATCTCTCTGCTGGCTGCTCTTCATTTATAGTGAGTGGCTCCAACATTTGAGATTCCCAGCAGATTTGGGAGTGAGTTGACAACAATGGCTCAGGTACTGAGGTTGTTCTTGTAGTGCCATGGTGCTCCCAGTGCTTGGACCTGGCAGTGAGCTACCTGTGCTCACTGTGTGGGGGCCTTTCCAGCACCTCAGATGCCGACTGCTCTGGGATAACCACCTCAAGTGGCCAAAAGAGACAAGCCCAGGCTGTCTCTGGGCACTGGGGAGCCATGAGAGACTCTTAGAGATGTCTACATGCCTCCAGTTTTGGTGACAAATTTAGTTCAAAGTCAATACAGTAGCACACCTATGTGAGATGTCATATTTTGCAGCATTAATTCATTATGTCCTGAGTACTCGGTAGAGATAAAATCAAGGAGAATTTGTCCATTTTTGTGATTTTTCCTGCCTATACATTAAATAGCAATGGAAATATATTAATTCTATCATTAGTAGAAAGGAGATATTTATCCTCCCTGGTATTTGTTGGCTTCCAATGTCCCCCTGAAGTTCCTATTCTCTTTTACTGTTCTCTCTTGAAATACAGCATTTTTTCAACCACTTCCTAATGTAGGCAAGAAAACACTGAACTTCTTACAGATTGTGTGTCCTCCAAGATAAATGCTCATCCTCCATTGTCCTGAGTCTGAAATGAAGCCCAACATGAAGCAGGATTCTCAGGTGCTTGCCTAGGAATGATGGGGCAGTGGGGCCATGGCAGAACCTCACTGATTGCTGAACTGACAGGCTACCAGCAGCCCCACTGGGAAATGATTGATTAGTTTTGCCTTTGCCATCTGTTAATTAGCTAAGGGAATGGATTTGCAGATCCAGAGAGCTGCCTGAGGGGAGGAAAACAGACGAAGACATTGGTACCCCCAGGTCAGTGCTGACAGCACACAGCAGCATTTGAAACTCACGGCGACTCAACCATCATGAGGACCAGCTCATGGGTCACGTTTTCTCCAGACAGGAGCCACTTGCTGCCCACGCCTCATTGCTTTCAACGTGAGAAAGGAGAGGAAGGGAGAGAGTCTGCCCCAGTGCTTGAGTGACTTTAAAATTAAAATTAGTAAATCCATAAATGCCTACATGTTTGCATTGCTATTGTCAGAGTAGAAGATTGCAGAAACACCCTGGGGTTGAAATCCAGCCCCCAGCTGTACCAGGCCCTTAGTATCCATGGAACAGCATGGACAAGTGAAGGGCAGTGTTTGGTGCCAGAACTGGATATAATTTCATGTGTTATGTCCACTTGATTGCCTACTTAGAAATTATAAAAATGTACTGTATTTTAAAACTGCAGTCATAAGACAGCAGTTTCCATCTGAATGATAATGAAACACACTCCAAGGTTATGCTGGGACTTCACTGGTGCTATTAGAGATCAGCTCACAGCTACAAAAGAAAAAATATATTGCACTAATAAGTGTTCCTCATGTAAAAGTTCCCCTTCAGGAGTAATTAAATGTGACTTCTTTTTTTTTTTTCTTTTAGATGGTTGATTTGTGGGATAGCTGTCATGTTTTCATCTGAGGCTCAGAAAAGAGAATTTGAAGACTGAGATATTTAAAGAGAGTAACAACACATCCCAGGGAGAATTCCTACATGGCTGTGGCAGGAGCTGCTGCTTGGGAAATGCACCACCAGGGCCATGAGTGAGGGCACAAGGGTGAGTTTCAATGTACCACAGGGAAACAGTGCATGGGCTTGATCGTGCACCCTCTTCCCCATGGAGCACAGCTCAGGGGCTCCTTCAGCTCTTGTGTCTGTACCTCCCATGGAAATGCTTCCAGAAATGGGGGGTGCAATCTTTCAGATTCTTGGGAAGTCTCTGAATTGCTAGGAGTCAGCACCCTGTGCTCTTCAATGGCCATGCAGATGAATCCAGAGTATGAACTCAGGAATGGACCTAAGAGTGCAGTGGGATACACCTGGGGGTTGCACTCAGGAAGAGAGGGTGACCAGATGGGGCTACTGAGCATTTTATGCCATCAAAGCCAAAGGAATTGGCATGGAGGCTGGGAGGTAAAAGCTTGATTTTAGCTTTTACAGACATATCCTCACAATTAATGTCAGGGGCTTATGGTGGTTTTATTTCTATTTGTTTATTTACTTGTTTTCTTGGTTTCAGGACTGGATGACTGCATTTGAGCCCTGCAAGCTGCTGATTTTGCAATCTTGTCTCTCTGGTGAAAGCATTTTGTTTATATTACCAGGCATGTGTTATTTCAATTTTTGCTTATATCTCCTGTATCAATCAGTGAAACAGTCTCAAGAAGGGCTGGCCAATGAGAAACACACAGGTTTTGTTTGGATTGAGATGCAGCAGTCCTGAAAGCTGGCTGCACCTCAGAAAGACTGAGAATAATGGTGTTTACTGATCCCCACCTTGCAAACAGAGCTGAAATCCAAGTTTTCCCACTAGTGGCTGCTAAACCTGATGGGGAAGGTAGAGGTGATTAACCCCCAGCTTCTCTCATTTTATTAGGTCTTTAGATGGTAAAAAAATATCCTTTTCTGGGCCAAGTCTGAGAACAGACTTGGCCACCGTTTTAGTCTCTTTCATCCATGCTGAGGGCTGGTGCTCGGTACCCTGCTAACAGGACTCATCCATGGATGAAAACAGGTCTTTGCTGTGAGCAGATCTGTGTACATCTGTTTTTAACCCCTTCCCCTGCCTACCATGGGAAGAAAATACTATCTGCTCAGTCTCATTTCCCAGCACTCTGCACAAGCAATGGGATCAGACTACCTGCATGTTCACTGCTCACCCCCAGCATCTGAATCCTGAGCTGATGGTGGGCACCAGGATGGAGGGGTTGCCAAGCCTGGAAGATGGGCCTGATATCCTCAGTTGGTGGGACTGGTAAGGAATTTTTAGGCTTGGAAGATTCCGCAGAGGTTCTCCCTGGCTGTCAAGGGTGTGATCTGATCTGCACGCAACAAACGGGAGAGACAGAGAGCAGGATCACTGCCACTGGTGCTCATAGAACAGGAGAGGAGTTGTATTTTCTTTTTGGATTTGAGATTTTTTACCCTCTGAATTAAAATGAGATCTTCCAAAAGACAAAGATGGGTAGGGGGAAAAGAGTGCCAGTTTATCTACAGTTGCTGGAGAGGTCAAAGAAATTGTTTCCTAACAGGAATGTGACAGCTCAAGGATTTACAGCTGAAAGCTTAAGGACACTGCATATTTGTTTTTGAGATGGATGTAAAAGGACATAAATACCAGTTAAAATGTATTCTAAGAAAAAACTCAGTACTCGTTACTAGTACTAAAGTCATTACAATTCAAACGAAGCAATTGTCAATTCCCCAGCAATTTACATTTAAATGCACAATATAATTCTCATGCTAAATTGTCTAGTTCCAGTGTTGGCCTTACTCAGAGTGTAGGGGGGGAAGGGAGGAAGAGGGGAGCCAGGCTGTAGCTGAACTTGTGGATAGTTACTGGTCTGGGAGAGCTATGCTGTACAGCCAAGCTGAGTGACCTATATTTCAGGTTTCTCTCAAACAACCTGGGACAGTCACACTTTCAGCAGAGAAACTCAGACACATTTTCACCTCAAAAGCACAGAGGAGATGGGCAGATCTGAAAAAACAGGATTAAGATTAAAATGTTCAGGGTACCAGGTCATTAAATAATATGATATTTTTAGATGACAGTAGGTCCTGTATCAGACAGATCTTCTCTTATTCCATGCTCAAAACCAAACCCTCTCCCAGAACTCTGCTTATTGCAACATATTTCTGCTAACAAGATAAGACTTGCTGTAACATCAGCCTGCCTACACGTCATCCACTGCCTGCTTCCCATCTGTTAGTCTTGATATTTCCTTAATCTCTTTCTCTCACACAGCTCCATGAATAGTTACCCTCTGCAGCACAGGGAGTGAAATTGGAGAACTCAGCGTTGCTCTCTGGGAAAGGCATATATTAGTTTGAAACAAGAAGCTTAAAGGCCTAGGCAGGTTGGTTGTTCCCTGAGACAGCAGAGAGAAATGCAATGAGAAAATGGAGGGAGAGTTGAATTCAAAGTGTCTGTTCTTTAATTATAAATGTTCTTCCTCCAAACAGCTTTTCTTAACAGCTGGTCATCAATTACGCAGAGTTACTGAGGTTTTCAGACAGGAGATCAATAAATGGGATTTTTTCTTGGCCAGGAGAAACCATTACATAATGGCTGTGTTTTTTCCCTCTGCTTGCCAAGCTTTCAGGAACTGGCAGGCATTCAAACAGTAAGGCTATTCTTAGACAAGGGGCACAGCATCAAGCTCGGCAGCAGCAGCAGCATGGTCTCCAATGCCCAGAGCCTAGGAGGGCATCCAGGGAGGACTGGTGTGGGACAGGGCATCTCAGGCCCCCCCCATCCTCTTGGAAAGGCATGGAGCTGGATGCAGCTTTTGAAGCATGTGTGCTAGTGAAACAACAGCCTCAGTGCAGCAGCATGTCCAAGATGCATTTAAAAACATGCCAGATCTAAATAAAAACAGACCAGATGGTGACAGGGGAAGATGGACAGCCTTCCAGAGCTATCTACTGCTTCACATAGAAACTTCAGGATGCAAGGGGGAATAAACGCTTGTAGAGTAACAACTTGAGAACTGTACACCTTTGCTGTCTGGTTTGACTGTGTTATTTGCAGTGAAATTGAGGCAATCTGCACAAAAAAAGGGAGAATGCTTTTTCACAGACTGCAACCTTTGCTGCGTGTTTCATATAAATCAGGCTGCTGCTGTATGCTTTAAATGGAGAATCTCATCTGTGTCTCTGGAGATGACCTGTCTCACACAGACATGACACATAAGCATTTCTAGAGACATTTCTGTGACCCACTATCGTACCATAAACCATCTGGCTACCTCTAGAGTAGCAGAGCTTAAAAATAAGGCCACTCCCTTCGCAATCTGTGGCTTACAAATAAACCAAAATTCTATAGATGGGTTGTGCTGCTACAACCTCAAGCCATCACGTTCCAGCCTGGAGCTGCAGCAGCATGTTCCTGTCACAGCCAACGCTACAGGGGATAATGGGTTTGTCAGCTTCTCGTGCCACAGTGCTGCCATATGGGATGGTGCACTCACCCACACACATCTATCAGCCCTTCCTCAGGTGAGAGCAAACAGGATCAAGCTCATTAAGTTATGCCTGGTAGAAACATAAACCTAAGAAAAAGCAAATTTCTCCCTGCCAGATGCTGGAGCAATAAACGCACCTATTCCACTTTGGCCAGTCATCAGTAGTGTCAAGCAAGGAGGGCAAGGCCAGGGTGGGCTGAGAACCAGCCTGAAGCCACTCATGTGGGTGTCATTCGTGAGAATCACCAGCGAGATCCCCATCAGGGTGGTCCTTGAAGGTGTTCAGCAAAGCAATGCAAAAACCAGAAAAAAACACAAATATTTTCATGGCCCAAACACTGCGTGAGACAGTTCAAGCTGCCAAAAAGGCCTGGTGCTCTGAGGAGAAATGAAAAGATATATTTCAAAGCACAGCAATAAAAGCATGTTACAGCACCTGAGCCAAAATGTGTTCTCAGTTCACCTTCCAGTGTAAGATCCAGAATGCTTGGCTGATATCCACCCGTGTAAAGGTTTGGTTTCAGAAATATGGACTTCCAAGGCTCTTTCCCAGTACAACAAGCTGGGACACAAAGGCATTAGTGGTGTTTGCTTTCCCCAAGCCCCAGGGGTCTTGCTGTGATAGTTCCAGGCATTACATGGCCGATGATTTTTTTTTTGTCTGACTTGTGAACAAAGCAAGTATAATTCAGTCATATTGTATCTGACAGCTCTTCTACTTGCCTGTGCAGCTGATTTCCCTTAAAATAAGTATGGTATCTACTGCCAGGTAGTCAGTGAATCCTGTTTGCAAGCAAGATAACTAACACAACTCCTTGAAGAAAATTAGCCAAATGTTACAAATAGCCCCTCAAGCAAAGGCTTCACAAAGCAAGTGTGCATCACAAGAGTCACAATGGCTTCTGTGATATCATTTCCAACATTGATTCATGCTTAATAAACAGCACAATAAAGCAGATTGATAGCAATGCCTTTCTCCAGGCCAAGGTAATGCTTATTGCCGGTACTATATCTGATGCATACGCAGAAGGGAATGTGCTCGTGTTGGTTTGAAAGCCAAATTACACTTTATAGATGAGACTAAAGGAATAGAAGCGGTTGGAGAGGGGGAAAACATTAGCCTGAAGTGGTCTCAAGGTCATGCCAGATCTGTTTTTTAGGAGAGCTCAAGAAAATCCATTTTCCTAAAGGGGAAGAGATATAACCTCCAGGTGTGGGTAGGAGCAGCATCTCTGTGGTACCAACAGCTCCTGGTCTTGGGGAGTCCTGGCAGCCTTCAGAATCCTTTGGCCCCAGTCCCACTGCAGACCTGCACTCCTTTAGCCCAGCAGCAGAAGCCGCTGACCTGCACTCATCGCACACTTCTCAGGCTCCTTCCCACCCTGTGATACACTTTCATTTTTCAGTCTGCTCTGGGTCATCCACATTTACTTTTTCCCCGAAGAGGAGGAAAAATAAATTAATGAAACATCACAGCATGCAAGACGCCCTCCCCCTCACTGCCTGGCTTCTCCTGTGAAGACTGCCAGTGCTTCACCTCCTATTTGATGTATATTCAGCAGAAGACAGGGAGGCACGGTAGTTTCTGTGGGCAGCAGAAATGAAAGGGAACGACAGAGGCAGGAAAAAAAAAAGGAAAGATCTTACAGCTCTTTGATTGTGCTGGCTCTTTGTTTGACGTATACAGAAAAAGCCCAACCTGCTGAAGAATTTGCCTCCTCGAGATAATAACCTGTTCAGGAGACTTGTCTCACCTTTCAAGCATAGTTCCTCGGAAGGGATCCCACCTCTTAGGTGTTATTTTTTTGTCAAGGCTGAGATTCTCTTCTGAGCCCTCTTCCCCCCACTTTTGATCCAGGACCACTGCTCACCCACGTGGAGGCAGCCACCCTTGCTGAGCTGTGCATGGTGCAGGGCTGGAGCAGGGACTGACTGCTCAAGCATGGTGGGACACACCAGTGGAGAGCACCCTTGGGAGGGCAGGAGATGTTGTCCCCACTGCAGAGCCCAGACATCAGTGTGCAGAAGAGATAATCCGCAAGCAGGCAAGCAGATGGACATGCCAGATATTCATGTGGTGTAGATGAGAAAATTGTCCCCAGATTCGTGCCCTGCAGAGTAATAGACATGTGCTGCCTGCAGGCTGCTAAGAAAGAGTTAAATTCCATGATTCATCAGGCATTTGTTCAGCTCCCAGGAAAGCTCCTTTGCTCAGAAGATTTATGTCAGTCTTGAAAGAATGGGACCAGACCAAACTAAAGCAAATCAATGGTGTTTTAGGAAAATATCCTCTTTTTCCTTAACTTCTGAGAATTTCCTCATTACATGTGGTATATTTTTTTCCTTTTTTGTGACACAGTCCTGCAAATTTCTAGTCCTGGGAATAGCTTCAAAACATTTAAATCATTCTCCAACATTTGGATGTTAAGATACTTTATATGCATTTATGGGTGTTGGCCAAGATTTTCAAAAGTAACGATTTATTCTAGGTGGCTGGATTTCTGGATGCCTCCCTTCATAGCAAATTTCTGTAACAGGGCTTCATTCTCAGAGGTGCTGGAGTACCTAACCTCTGCAGATGAAGTCAGAGAAACAAAGCCACTCATCACTTTTGAAAGCCCAACCTTTAATTTGACAATACCTTTGCAGAGTCTGATTACCAGAGAGGAGAATCATCAGGAGATGGGGGATCAAGGTCACACAAGAAGCCTGGGACAAGCCAGGCATGGAGTAAACTTTGCTTAAAGTAACCTTAATTGCAAGATCATTCTTCTGTTAACTCCAGTAGAAAAGAAGTACCTTCTTTGCAGGAAAAGGTTGTTATTTTCATGACTAAAAGAGTTCTTAAGGAGAAAAAAATGCACTGTTGGCAGCTAAAAGCCAATCTACTAACTTTTGATTGTTCTTTGGTTTTATTTTAGCTTTCGGGGAAAACAACAAAGATGCTGAGGCAAAAGCTGAAAACAAATTTGGGATCAAAATGCTTTTTGCCAGAAGAGCAAGCTCTGAGTCCTGACAGCGTTTGCCAAATAAAGACAACTTGGCTGATAAGAATGGTCCAGCAAATGAAGCACATGAAAAATCGTAGTAATCAAAAGGGGCCTCTAGTCTCATTTATTCTTTTTTTTTTTTTAACATAAGACAATGACACAAAGGTTGAAAGGAGATATGACATTTAAGCTCTAAAATCATCAATACAGACTGAGAAAAGGACTGACTGATGGATCACGTTAATTAACTATCCATTACTGGTATGTCCAGCACACTGCACACCAGATCAGCTGCTGGATGATGCCACACGCAGTGCTGGAAGGATTTCATACAAAGAGGTCTGGAGCAGGGAAAGCAGTTCCTGCTTAAATAACTCCTAATGGGGGACTGTGTTTGAACAGTGATGAGAGGCTTTTATGTGCCTTCAGTGCTGTGAAAGAGCTTAAAACTTGAACTCTCAGCTCTCTCCTGGCCAGAAGAGATGAATGAAGGTTGTCATTGTTCAAGGCGTCATCACCATCAGAAGAAATTTTAGACTCCGCTGGGAAGGGGAAGCAGTTTTTCATCTGAGAAGCCTTATCTATTGTGCAGAGCTCTATTCAGAATACAGATTTTCTTCTGGAGAGAGACAGTAAAACTCATTCTTGCCCCACTTGTGCTCTGTCTGGCTGCTCCAGTGGCAGAGGTGAGCTTTGCAGGACACCTGAAGGATATGGTGACAACATCCCTGCAGCAAGGGAGCAGAGCCAGCACTGGTGGTCTGAGCTGTCCCACTTAGCTGTGTGCTGCAGGGTGCTGCAAGGACAGGACAAAGGTATAGACCCTGTGTGCAGGGCTGTGCAAGGAAACAGCAGCTCTGGGAAGCTTCCTGTGAGCTGTTAGAGCAGCTGCAAAAGCTGTTCTGACACATATCATGTGTTTCTTTGGCCTTTCCATAAACCGGAGTCTAGAAGGAGCAAAATTATTATAAGGTTACTATTGCTTTTCCCTTCCTTGGCTGCAATTTCTGCACCATATCCTTTAGGGAATACAGCATAAAGTGGTATACAAAGGCAGGACTCAGCTCATGGCAGTGGTCAGGAAGAACAGATTCTTTGGTGCTTCTTTGGTGCCTGCCTCTGTGGTGAGCTGCTGATACGAAAAGAAACACGATTTGAAAATAGTTCTTGGTGGACTTCCGTAATCCTGACTCCTCAGAAAACTCGTTTCTTGTCCATTTCTGCTCATATTAATCACATCTTTGTCACTGAAAGTCCCACAGCGTGTAATAGCCTTCACTTGGACCTCTGTACCTGTGTATAAGCTACCGTAGTTGTCCATCATCCCTGATGAAACAGATTCTTTGGGCAAGGGATATTAGTCTTCACTAATTTTTCTTCTGAACAAATTGAATGTATTTGACCACAGATGCATTTTTACCAGATTGAGGCCCATGCTTTCACATCCAGATACCCTTGCATGTACAGTCCAGCTATAGGTTCACACTGAGGTATTTCTGCAGCCATTTCTCAGACGGGGATTCCACAACCCTCTTAAAAAAAACCCCAAAAAACAAGAAACCAAAACAAATACCAGGATTAACCCTGTCTGTGTATAGAAAAGTAGTGGAATGAATGAAATGGATTGCTGGGCTCTGAATTTCCCATCTGCTGGCGGTTACTTTGTGACAGGATGGTCTGAAAGTTGTTCCAAGGGAGGAGTGTGCAGTACAGAGCATTTCCAAGAATATAGCTCTTTTTCCAGGAATTAATTTGAATTTTTGACCATTCAAATTAACTGCCATGAAGCCCCCACAGTGTGTGCTCTCAAACAGGAAGCTCTTCACTCATGGGAAATAACATATGTTTTTGAATCCTGCATTTGACTTGAAGACGTGAAATTTATAATTCCGCTAAACTTAGGAATATATGTCAGCAGTGCAGGAGACCAGCAGAAGCTGAAAACCCTTGTGCTGGCAGCAGTCAGAGCAGAAATAAACCAGACAGCCTGAAAATTAACCAAAACTGTGCACACTTCTTAGGAAACTGAGCAATTATTCCTGCAATGGAAAGGCATTTGGTAGTGGATGAGCAAATAATTTTGCATAGCTAATAAGCCTGAAAATTACAAAGGAGAAAGCACAGAGTAACTTGTTTCTGTGGGTTATAATTTGCTCAGTGCTGGTGCAAGCCCGTGCAAAGTGTCTGGATTTGGCCCCTCAGCCACAGATGCCCAAGGAGCAGCAGGGAAGCACATGAGCCCTGGGCCTCCAGCAAAGCATGAGATGTTTCAGGGACTGAAAACACTGGAGCTTATTGGTATCTTCACTCCTGTAAGGAAACAGCCCCAACAGGGAAGGTGCCACTTATGGAGACTATACTGCTCATCCCCACTCCACCCAGAGCAAGTCTTCCTTGTCTGAAGTGCTGATGAGCATTTTCACACACATTGCCCCACACCTCCCCTGAGTCAGTCAATAAACCCAGAGCAAAGGTGAAATGTCAGGAGCACGGTACAGGTTGTATCAACCCTGAACAGGGCATTGGTCCAAGGATATCAGGCAAGTGAGACAGGTGACCAGGGAGCAGAGGGACAACTGCTTTCCCAAACCCATCTCCATCCCACATGGTGCTGGGGCACATGACAAGTTTGCCTCAGTGGCACCCCAGTCCAATCCCTGTGCCCAGCTTCACAGACATGCTGTGACACCATCTCTGGAGATACAGCAGATCTGCCCTCACTGTTTTTACAGAGAAGACTAAAAGTAATTGAACAAAATCTGTTTCTGATTAAAGAGATTATATCTCACAGAACATTTTTTTAAAATTGCACTTTAATGGCTTTTATGTATCTTGTTATTTTGCAATAAGATTTACACCAAGGTGGGTTGAATTACCTGTTAATTCAACACATAATTTACTGGTACCCCCATGTGCCATCACAGATATATTTAAAGACATCTTGACAACAGATTAATAGAGCACACAATAAGGACATCATTACTTAAGAAGATACATCCTCAAAGAGACACATGACATTAACCCCATCTGTAGATGAGTAATCAGAGCTAAATCAGGAATGTTCCCTTTTAATCTAAAAGATATGGTGCCCTATAAATTCCACACACAAAAATCCTAGCAATTTACCACATGATTAAACTATAGTGATTTTATTTATACACCAGTTTTGCTCAAATATTTTAACTTGAGATCCTAAAAAAAAAGATTTATAGCTCTGAATGCAGTGCTCCTGCTTGGAATAATCAATACTGATTTTAATATACTTTTAAAAAGATTTATTTCCTTGTTGCGGAAAAGATTTAAATTGCAGGGTGCCAGCAACTGATGAATTATGATTTAGGGCCAAATCTGTTTCACTTGGAAGAATGGTGATTTAAAATTCAATGAAGTTTCTCTGATGAGTAAAACGAGGAAGTTTTGGCCCACATTTTTCTTGAAAACCCACCAATAAAATAATTATCTTGTCACACTGACAGACAGCCATGTGTATTTATGGCTGGAAAGCATCACGCCCTGGAGACATGTGACAAACAGGCACTTTCTCTCCACTTCTTCTCCAAACACTGCCTTGTGCAGTGGTGGAGTGAGGGTGGGAGAAACACCCAGGAATGTGACTGTCAGGTTACAACAAGTGTGCACGTAGCTCCATACCACAAGCATGTTTGCTTTGCATACCTGAAGAATACTTTTCAAGATTTTGATTTTAAATGCTCTTTAATAGGGAACATGGTGGCACTTTCCTTGCCGTTGCACACAGAGACTGGGTGAGATCCCAGCCAGGGGACACCAGCACCTCCTCACTTCAGTGCCCTGCTCTCATCCAAGCGATTAATACTCTATAGCCACAGAATGATAGTTGGATAAAAACCTGGTATTTAATCTTGTCCATCCCCAAGCTGTTCATGATTGCTCCCCTGAGTCTATTCATGAGCGCTTTGTTCATTCGAGTTTTAAATGACTCAAGAGCTGATAGGGACTCCACCACCTCCCGTAGGAGATAAATCAGTACACTTAAATAAAAGACAAGATGGTATCTAGCATGCTGTTTCTACAACATTCGCCATTAGTTTTTACCCCACGGCAAGCATGAAACAAACACTCCCTGCTCCCAGGTTAACTGCCTGCCTTTCCTTTGGTACAGTGTGGGACGGATTGTGCTATCATCAACATACAAAATTAACTTCTACCCAGCGCTGACAGAGACACATTTCACATACATAGTCTGGCACCACATCCAGCATTAATTTCCCAGCCCCAGACGCGAGGAACGGAAAAGCTTTATTAGATCACTCAGTCCTGCTCACTGTTAGGCAAATGATTTGCTCCTTAGTGACAGCCCCTGGAGTTTTCTGCAGTCCAAATTACAAAATCCTGCAGCACAAGGATCACCTCCCTGTGGATCAGACGTTTGTCTTCACATTTATATCTGTTTTTTCTGTATCTTTCTTAAAATCACCCCTATTTTTCTAACTGCATTTCTAGGATACAGTCTCATTAATTCCTTTTCCACTTTTTTTTTGCCCTGCTATGTGATTTTTCACAAGTTAGCCCATCCAACTCCTCAAAAATACCGTGAACTTCTCAGATTTTACTTCAACTAATATCTTCCTTATGCAAAGGCCTGAAGACTGAAGGTGGCATCTCTGGGAGGTTTCCCATGGCCACAGGCCGGAAGATCTGCCCCTATTATAATGCCTTGCTATGTTCTTCCTTCATCAGGGCCAGATCCCAAAGGTACACCGAGCTCCCTGTTTCCACCAGCACACTTTCTTTTTTCTGTGATGAGATGGAGTATTTCTTTTCACATGGATTAACTGCAATTTTCCTATTTTTAAAGTTAATGTTATTTTACTCTAACCACATTTTCCTTCATATCTAGGCAATTACAAGACAATTCACTGCAAATTTTCATGGGGATAGTTCATTACGTACTAGAAAATCTACAATAATGAAGCGTGAAAAACATGGCAGCTTGAAGTGGCATTTGCTTTTCAGATTGAATAAAAGTGGGGAAATAGTGTTCCATAGAGCCTGGGAAGTATTTGAATTAGGAGAGAGCAAGATTACCTAAAATGAAAAAAAAAAAAGAGGGCAGAAACTTCCAAAATGGTGTGAATAATAATGTATCCATCTTATTTTTTATTTCCTCCAACAGTATTTTAATTGCCATATAATTTAAATGATAGTGCAGTCACAAAAAAAAAAAGCCAAAAAGATTCTAACACATGGCTACATGGTTGGAAATCTATGGCTCCATGATATATGTATTTTAAAGGTTTGATTACTGCAAAGGAAAAGCAAAGAGCAGTACCTCAAGGGTTAAAGCAAATTCATAAATACTGATTCTGCTATCTGAATAAGCACCTTGTGCAGAAATTGTCCTTCCTCATAGTGGATGATCAAACATTGTGGTGACAAATTGGTTTATCTCAGACCAGGTGCTCAAGTCAAAGGATGCTTTCAAAAGGACAAATCTCAGGAAAAAAAAGAAATGGCTTTAATCACATTGTGCTCTCCTACAGGAGTGAGCTCTCCAGCACATACAGACACTGTTACAAGAAATTGTGCAGCTTGCCTCCAGCATTCCTCTCTCCCACAGGCTGTATTATAAATGCAAGAAATGATTCAAAAGGGCCATTCTGGCTTCCCTCAGACATATTTTGCTAAACCATAGCAATAAAGATCATCTCTACTAAACAGTCTCTTTTTCTCTTGCCTCATGTCTTTCTGCATCTGTCAACATTAGACTCCATCTAAAAAGTGGGTTGTGTATTTTACAGCTCCTTACAATGGGACAGGCAGGTGATGCATCTTACATCAGGCACAGACTTACTAGGGACTGGCGACGGGTGTGGGGAAAGGATGTTCTAAAGATTTTGGAAAGTCTTCTTCCTCATTGCTAGCACTTGATGCAGGCCTTGTAGTATTTCATTACATCAGGTCTGCATCTGCTCCTCCTTCCATTGGAAGAAATTCAAAACATTTTCTGGTTGCTGCCCTTTAGCTATCAAAGCCAGCACTTGGAATAGGAACAAAACATGTAATGGTTTCAGAATAACTTGCTTTCCACAGATCCCTAAAAATGGAAACACTTTTAGTAGTATTCTCTGAAGATGAGGTGGACTGAGGATTTTATGGAAAAAGAGGGCATTCGAGGAGCCTGCAGGCGGCTTGCACTGCTCACTTTAATGCCAGAGCTCACCTCCTGAAGCCTGAGGATAGCAAAGGGAAGTGTTGGCAGATAACGTGTTAAACGCCCCAGGCTTTCAAGTGTAAAGCCCAAAACCTGCAGATACTCAAAGTATTTCTGCAGGCTGCTCAGGAACACGGTGACACAGGGCAGGTACCTATTGCTGGGGCACATCTTTGCACATACCTGATTCTCCAGGGAGACAGGAGCACTACTTCTAAAGAAAGCTGTCCTCTAGGTCTTTGCACTTGATTTCTACCAGCCCAAAGCTAATTTTCCCCTCTCCATCTCTGATCTGCCCTTGAATAGAGGCTCCCTAAGGATCTGCCTGCAGTGCTGCTCGTTGCTTTCCTTGCAAACCCTTTGGGAAGTAAGCCCAGGAGAGACGTCAGATTTACCTCTGCACACCATTGGGAAGGAAGCTGGCAAAGGAAGACAGTCTGCTATTTCAGGTGGGCAAAGGGTTAAGTTCTTGATTTTAAAACTGAAAGCAGTGAAATGAAGCAATAAAATGCAGCTACACATTATATTTAACCAGATTCCTTCTGAGCTGTTTCAGAGCCTCAGCTGAAGCAGTGGTTGAGCTTCAATCCAGGGCTCGCTGCTTTGGGGCTTTTCTTCCCAGCCAAGTGTGTTGCTCTGTTCCTCCCCCAGGATAATACTTCTATCTTAAAATAGCCTCTGGCCACTCATGATGTTTTTAAGGCTCTCACAAATGTTCTCCAAATCACTGATCACAAACAGTATTCCCTGTATGCATATCTTATTAAATGAATAACATTTCCTTTGAGTTCTTCACAAAAACCAAACCTGTATTCTTCACAGGGAATACATATTTGGCATTTTGGTGACTTCAATAACCTTGCTACCTTCTTTCTCTTCCCAAGCACAGAGCTAGTGCTGATTTTGGGTGTCCCAATGAAAAAACGGCTATATACAAATCATTATGCTGAAATAACTGATTAAAGCAGGAAGGGTTTGGACTATCACAGAGAAAAAAGATAGGTAAGCACTACAGAAGACTCCAACAGCACATTGTGTGGGTGAGGTAGGTTGAAGGACTCCAATAAAAGAAATAAGTATCAAGAAGAGAGGACTGAAATATATGCAAGTTGACATTTTATAACATCATTTTTTGAGGTGAGGGATCATTGACTGGCTCAGAGTGGGTGCTCTGGCAGTCATGCAGATGGAACTTATATCCAAAAGAATTCCAACTGGATTTTAAAAAGTATGGGGAACTAGAGCTGCCCAGAGACTGCAGACCAAGTCAAGAAGAGACTGAAGGCCAAGGTGAGAGAGGAACTGAGGAGTTTCTTGCACCATCTCTCCAACTGTCAATAGCAAATTCCCTTCTCCTACCTTCTCTCTATCAGTGAGCTTTTTGTGAAAGTTAACATCTTCTGATGGCCACTGCCTGGCCCAGGGGTCCTTCCCAGTCCCACCCTCACACGGCACTGACTGCTCATGGTGTCTCTGGGATCTCGGCTCAGCTGAAATCCCACGGCATTCTGACATTTTCATTTCTCCTGAAAGTGTCTGTCCAGGGATGCCCAGGGAGTCTTATTTAGCAGAGCAATGAAACACAGGCCCATTACTCTGCCTGTCAAGTTACTTATATGCTTCTCCATCACTACAGTACCTACTGTCTTTATATTGTTGTAGATGAAAATTTATCTCCCAAGGTAAGGAAATGTTAGCCCTAGCCTATGAACCATGAGCTAGAGGCTAAGACCACACAGGAAAGTTTGTGGCTCATTGGGGAAATTCACTGTTCTCTAAACCAACTTCCAAATCCTGCTTTCCTCATCAGCTCTTCTCCATTTCATTACAGTATGTCCCTTGACATCAAACGAGGCTTTTGCATCTATTTTTCTTTTATGCTCTAAAAGAAACTTCTGGCAGTCTTTCTCGAATTTAATATTTTCTTGAAAAACAATATTTTCACAATGATCTCTAATGAGATTCCACAGCCAACCCCAGAAATAGATCCTGTATTTTTAACTCTTGCATGAAGCAAGGAAGGAGAGTAAGAAACCATATAATTTATTTTCTTCAGGAGGGACAAATACAACTGAAACAATCCTCTTTTGACTTTGTGAGAGCACAGTTCCATTTAGTCAAAACAAACACTCCTAGGCTGCATATTATCCCAGAAAAGTTTAAGGCTGTCTCTGAAAACACTAAAATAGAGGATTTTCCAATGAGCTCTACCTGTGGGAAAATTCTCATGTACATCAGAGGAGCAAAATCAGCTCTGGTGTGGAGTGATGCTGCAAATACTCCTCTAACAGACTTCAGTGTTGGAGTATGTTTATGTGGCAAAGTCCACAAAGGGGGGGGACTTTCTCCTCTGGGCAAAATTGCTTAATTTCTTGAAATATGGTCCATGCCCAAAGCAAAACATTTGCTTCACAGGGATGTTCCTACTCTCTCCAGATAAATCGTCCTGGCAGGGATGACTCAGCATGGGACAATTTTCATCAGAGGCCAGGATATCACCTCATCCTTCCTTTCAGTGTAACAGGAGGTTTTTAATCAGAGACTCCTTCCGATTACTCCCAAGTGCCATAACAACCAAGATTTACTATCATGCTTTTGGATTATATACCAAAATCATAATGATAGAATACATACCTTGCAAAAAATTATTACCATTGCAAGTACATAAAATGCTTGCAATTAAGAAGCCCTAACTTCCATGCTAGCTGCATGTTCTTGCTACTATTGTTTTTGATAATAATTAATTCTTATCACTTACACAATCTAAAGCTCCTTTGGCAGATTTGAAGATGTTCCATTTGTGTTTGTTTGTTTATTTATTTTAGGAATAATTGTCATCAAGAAACCTGTAAGACTCAAGAAAGAGCTGATCAATCACAAGGTCCTAGCAAATGTCAAAGCTGGACCTCACTGACCTCCCATCTCTTCAGAACTGCTTTGATTTAATCTACAAACTAGCTGCCTCTCCTGCCTGTGAGTTCTGTCTGTAACCCATGTGTCAATATTTTGAGATATGACCTGTTTCACGCTCCATTCATCTCATCTGAAGGACGGAAATTAAACTGTAAGGTCAGCAAGGGGCACAGCTCAAAATACACACACATTAAACTGGAGTCTTTTGTTTGGGCCCATCAGAAGAGTTAGAGCAACCATCAAAAATGATATTCAAGTGGAATTGATTTTCTTTTTCCTATTGAAATTTGTAGTACTAATGGATGTGGAAGGGCGGCAAGCCTTGTCACAGCAAAAGGAAAAATAATCATGGTGCCTTCCCAGAGGTTTGTGACATCTTTTAATGCTATCAGTATATGAATGTGTGAACGCCTCCAGGTATAGTAGTGTGCACAAGGCAATATTTCCATTATGAATTCAGTATTTCAAGGCTCTTTATGCTGATCATAACATTACAGTTTGAGCTGAAATGCAGTGGAAAGTTCACAGCATGTATCACAATGTTTTAAACCTCATCTGTCTTACTTGGGTTTTGTTATAATTTGGAAAATGCTTAGCTCCAGTTCTTGCCCTGTGGAACACAGCCAGCAGCTCAGATGGATAATTCTCACGGGTGAGCACAGCTTTGCAGAGCAATTTTCATACTGACTTTTAATTGGCAAGGAAAACGAGTATGAAGGATGAAAATGAGTATGAAGGCCATGCCAGCCTTTGTGCACTCCTACAGCTCTTGCATGAGCTGCACTGACTCAGAGACGTTCTCTTTGCCTGAACTGCAGGGCAAGCCAAGGCTCCTGCAGACTGGCTGCAGGTGGCCTAGGTGATTTTCAACCTTGAGATGCTCATAAACAAACCACACCCCCCCCACACATTCAGTGGGATATGCAGCTGAGAGAGGATGTGTTTCTCCTTTCAATCCTTTCTTTCTTACAGGTATGTAAAAATTCCCAGACTGTAGACTCCGATCATAGAATCAGAAAATCATGGAATATCCTGTGTTGGAAGGGTCCACGAGAATCATCAAAATCCAGCTTGTGGCTTTCCACAGGACAGCCCCAGGAATCCCACCATGTACCTGAGAGTGTTGTCCAAATGCTTTTTGGACTCTGCCAGGCTTGGTGCTGTGACCACTTCCCTGGGGAGCCTGTTCCCATGCCCAATCACCCTTTGGGTGAAGAACCTTCTCCTAATATCCAATGCAAAGTCCCCCTGACACAGCTTCATGCCATTTCCTTGAGCCCTGTCACTGGTCACCAGAGAAAAGGTATCAGCACCTGCCCTTCCGCTGATATAGTTGATAAAAGTCTATTGCACTTGCCTTGCAGGTATGTAGATTACTACTGTAATGACATTTAACTAAAGTAGCACCATCCCTACTAACAAATAAAGAGCAAATAAAGGGATTCACACTCTGAGAACATGAGAACATTGGTGGTTGTCATCACTTTTGTAAATCATCTTGTCAATTCAGTAATATAAAAGAGCCCAAATCCCTCTGTTGCCTATCTTTCTTCAACCTAGTATCCTTAATAAATAATTAAATTAAAACCCCTAACAACTTAAACTTAAAAGCTCAAGGAGACATTGTTTTGGAGGGTATGCTGCTGTTGGCAAATCTGCCTGCCAATCAACAGCAGAAAAAAATGTAGTGATTTGTAAAGATGTTTCTTCATTGGAAGAAAAAAAAGATATTTATCAAAGGCATATTTGCCCTTGAGCCTGAAAAAAAAAGAAAGCATAAAAATGCCTTCAAATTCTTTTTAGTTCTAAGGCATGTCTTTTTGTTCATGCTTAACTGCAGAAGAAAAATTAGGAACAAGTGTGTGCGTATCAGTGCATGTGTTAGCATAGGCTTTAATTGGCTAGGAGTAAATTAATGGCTGCTTGCAATATTTCTGGCAATCTGTTATAAGCTATGTAAATTTTTAAAAGAGGTTTCTTGAAAAGGCTGGCTGAAATCCTGTAATTCATATTCTGCTGGGGGAATTGATTTGAGAAATAATAATGAAATGTTTTACCTCAGTGATGAATCTCAGTTTTGTAGCACTGCAATTTTTAAAATATTCTTGTAAATAATGCTATGAGTGTTTCTAAGAATAATCTACTTGAAATAAATATATCTGTCTCTGAATTAATAGCATTTTGTTCACTGTTCATTTTCACCTCTTTTTTATGCCTCCATTCCAGGGGTTCATTGCAAAGCCAGCATTAGCTTTGATATTATTATAATAAATTAAAATCCAACATTTGTTACCACGTGACCTGCTACTGGTAGGTTTTAATAGCAGTTTTGCTATTGAATTCAGTTGGAACTTAATCAGATCCTTAGAAGTAGGTCCTATTGGAGGTGAGTTGGAAATGGCCCAATACACCAACTCTTCAAAGTGAACCTGACTGGCTCATTTCTGTGGGAGTTGTTCAACACTGATTGGGACAGTGGAAAAACATCTAACTTGACTGCCCAGGGCACTCATTAAGGCTGCAAGAGAAGAATTAAAGTCTCACACAAAGTAGAAGAAGGGCATGGAGCTGAACCTCCCACAATCACTCTTTCAGCACACTCAGGGAAAGGGAAAAGCTCCCATGGCAATGAACCAATGAATGACCATGTCTCCTCACTCCACTCATTGATTCAATAGCTACCAATGCTCCACATGGACCATCCATGCTCAGATGGGTGATGACCAGCTCTCAAGACCAAAACATCAAAAGATCAAAGCCTTTAAGAGGCTTATGACAATACACAGGGCTTTCCTGTGGTTTTCAGGGAAATCACAGCCACTGTACTTCAGTTGAACATTTACTATGTGCCAGAACACGTTTTAATTGCTATTGGCTTGAGGAACACACAGACAGAAAGAGATGCTTCCACTTTTCTGGTGAACAACCCCAGCAGTAGGAAACTCAGGCCAAAGAGCCCCACTCCAGAAACAACGAAGAAAATTCAGAAGTTTTATTGCTTGTCCTAGGCAGGTAATACTGATTGTCTTTGGAGGAAAGCCCCAAGACAGGAACTGGCTAAAAGCAAATTACTGGTATAGCCTTTATTATGGCTGTAAGCATAATTCGTGCAATGTGCCTGACTGCCTTAGCTCTACTAGTCTCTTATCTTGTATATCTGACATTTTTCTTTTTAATGCTTAGCAGTATGCAAGAAAGTATCTGGCACTATCAATAATGTTGTTATCCTTTAATAAAAAATTAGAAGCTACCAAAAAAAATAAAAAAGAGAGGGAGGAAAGGAGGAAGGCTATGAAAGAATATGGCTTGATGCCTAGAAAACTTCAATATGTTGTAGAAGGAAAAGACTGCTAATTAGGCTCTTGCATAGCCTATTCTAGTCCCCTCTGTGCTGCAAGAAATTCAACCCAGCTCACTTGGCTGATGGTTGGAGAGGTGGGAATAGAGTGTGGGAGCTCTGGAATCAGATTATTGAGATGATCTATGAAGTAATGATTCAGTGAAATGTAGCTGGATGCAGGGATTTCACTGTTGGGCTCAAAACACAGGAAAAAGGTTCTTAAATTAAACAGAAGGCTAGTCCACCCCACAGCTCATCATTACACTTGGCTGTACTGAAGCCTCCCACCAGAGTGGCCCCACATTGCTGATGTGCTGAGTAAATGCAAGGCAGGGGAAACAGGCTTTGGAAAAACTGACTGCTACTCCAGATTCTCTGAGAAGTCAGCCACACTGTTTTGGAAAAGATGAAGAAAATGACACAAGGAATACCAAAAGAGACCTCCAGAACACATGAAGACCCTATAAACGCCCTCCTTAAGCTCCCAACTCTTAATATGTGCAGCCAAACTCCATGTGTCTCTGGAATAAGTAGGATGCAAACCTGTGGGGAATGGAGCACAGGATCTGGAGTTTGGGAAAGACAAATAGGGTGGAAATGCACCTCTCAGAACAGTCATCCCAGAGGTCTCAGCTCTACTCCTTGCATCTCCTGCCACTAAGGTGAGCTTTCTCAGGAGTCACTGCCTGGATCTGGACCTTGCTTGCCCAAGGGAAACCACAAGGAAAGTGGCTCTTGTGCAGGACCTCCAGCACAGCTGCTCATGTCACTCCCACTGTAATTCATTGACCTACTGTTTTGGGAACAGCTGCTCCCAAGTCATTTTAGGTTTGATAACATTGGGTTTTCTTTCCTGCACTTAAAAATAACCGGTCTGAAGCTTTTGCTGCTGATAGTATAATGACCTGGGTAAAATCTGTTCTCTCGCAGAGATTTTGATGACTTGAACTTGGTAAATGGTGTCTCACTAATGATTTCAGTTGGAAAAGGTGATATTTTGAAATCTAACTACATTAATTTAGCTGGAGATCAGCAGCTCAGTTACAAACATTTACAGGCATGAAAAATTAGTTTGAAAAATATGAGAGATCCTTTAAGCTTCCAGTGTTGTATCTTCAGGCAGAGGCAGATGAAATAACATGCACACCTTCACTCCTACCATGAAGCAATACATATGGCTCCATAAACAAGTACACAAGCTACCTGCTGGCCTCTCCAGGTAGTAGGCTTGGAAAGATATATGTATACATGAATAACACTTGGATTAATTTGCATACTAATTAATCTGTAATATCTTATTTGCATATATATTAATCTGAAGGTGCTGTATAAGATATTTGCTTTTAAGGAGTGTTAGTGCATACTTGACAGTCATGATAATCTTCATTTTAGCTGAAGAAAGGAATTAATAATGACTTTGGCTAATATCAAAATATAAATTCAAAAGGAGAGATAGAAAACATCTGCATCCTGGAGTCATTGGGATGAACTCCATCGAGGGTAAGGAATTTATTCAGCCTTTGCAGTTTGTTGAGGTTACTCAGAGAGTCAGAGGGGCTCATCGCTCATTGTTGCCCCATCTTCCCCTGGGCAGGTTACTTCTTCCATCAGCCACAGAAGTATGTCATGAATGTGAGTAATTCGTTCTCAATTTAATGGTGTCTCTTCCCCTGGAAACTGCAGCAGCCATCACAGCCAGAGCTGCAAACAGACAAATACTCAGGCAGATGTCTCAGCTCAGTCAAGGCAGGGAAGTGGTGATGCGAAAAACTAAGGCGGTTCAGCTCAGCTCACAGCCCACATGGGGCTGAGGTGGGCAAGTTGTGTGTGAGGTAACAGATCATTGTTCCAGCCTGGTTGAATGTTTACACCAAAACAAGATGCTGCATCAGAAAGGCAACATTTTGTGGAGTTAAAGCCAGTCCAAAGGCAGTTTCTTCAGGAAAGCTTTGGGGGCACACGACTTCCAGGGCACTTCGGACCACATGCAAAGCTGGCCATAAACTCTTGCTTGTGTCTGAGGATGAGTTTTTTTTATTAGGAAGGGAATTACCAACTAGAAGGTGTTAAAAAATGCCTAAACACATAAAATACGGTTTAGTGGCACTGGCCCACTAAATCTATGACCTCAAATATAGACAATTTATGCTCACATTACGGTGGGGTGCAGGTGGGCTTTTACTGCTTGTCCTAAGCAGCACATATGGATGAGGCGTTCTTGGCTGCAGCACTGTCATTGCCTTGCCTTTTGGTTGGAGTTCCTGTCATAGAAGAGAGTGCTGAACAGGAGCAATATGATTTTAAGACAACTATTATTTACTCTGCAAGCTGCCATTGCAAACTGTGATGAAAGGTGCTCTTTTTGCTAAGACAGAGCTCTTTTTTACTGCAAGCTCTGCCTTTAAATTCTGCTGATAGTTTGAAAAGGACAGGCACAAAGGGAGTGAAGTGGGGGCTGGGAAGAGTCTCCAGGCAGGCCAGGTGGAAACTGATGCAAGCACAGTGTGCTCTTCTCCCTGGAGCAAAGGAGACAACTGTGGTGGCCAAAGGGACTGATATGGCTGTTGATTTTGGGCAGAAGCCTGTAGTGTTTACATTTCAAAAAAGGGAAAGCTCATGTACTGAGTGATACATTCCCAGGTGGTGTTACAGACCCAGTTAATCCAAAAGCTATCTAGCAAATCTATACTGAAATCTGTTCCTGTGTAGGCTCATACCTTACGGTGCCACAGAGATAAAATCAACCCCATGTAATTCCTGTCCCCCTTTGTGGGGTGACTGGAGGGACTCATGTTATGAGACCTGGCAGCTGAGGGTCACTTTAGGGGACCTTGGCTTGCATCATGCAGTAAGAGGAAAGGAGACATGAACATCAGCCTCCTTAACACTCTTGCTCAAGGAGATCTTGTTCTGGAGAGCAACCTTGCAAATCCTGCAGCTTGCAGAGCCAAGCTATCAGCTCCCATGGAGACAGCTGCCTTCCTCGGTCCTACCAGCTACAGCTGTGCTGAAGGTTCAGCTGGGGCCAGGGGAATCCTCCACAAGGAGGGCTGCTCCTTCTCCTCTCTGCAGCTGGTCCCTTTGACTGCCATCTGGAAATACCTTTCCTCCTTTTTTGGTGCCAAGGAACAGCTTGCTCACACCTTGCTTCTTCTGTGCTACCCTCCATAGCCCTCTTTCTTGCCAAATTCCTCCCTGCAGTCCCCAGCAAATGGCACAACTCCCTTTCTACTGATTTGTTTTTACTGTCTGCCTACGAGCTTTCATAAGAGTGCTTCAACCTTAAAAAAAATCCTTCTCCTTAGGACTTTGGATGCTGTTTGCCCTGCAAAAGCCTTTAAGGGGTATGGATTCTGGACATCACAATTTTGAAGTGGGCCTAGAGAGATCATAGAGTTAATTTTAAACAGATGCCCTTGACACTAAAAGATACCTTGACTAAATTAAATCTGGGCTCAGCAAAGCTCTGACACAGCTACAGTGACCCTATTTATAGGAGATGCCGTTGTACTAATATCTGTTACGCATGGACTCTGCTTGGGTTCAGTTTCTTATTGCCTGAAGGGAACAAACAACACTGGAAAAATGCAAAATCTTCCTTTTTTTTTCTTCCCCTTTTTTTTTTTTTTTGAAGTGAGTTAAGCAGCAGGTAAGGTTTTCTCTGCAAGGAAGGAATTATTCCCATGTAGCAAGTGCCATGGGAACAGCAGTGCTCTAAGCACCCATTCCCAGCTGCCTCCAATGGGAGCTCCCCAGGGAGGCCCGGCCACACTGGCTCCTAAACCTCAGAAAGCACTAGAGCACCAGGGAGAGCTGAGAGCAAAAATGCAAAATATGCTTTTAAACTTTAAAAATTAATGTTGACATTTATTTAAAAATGAGAGCTGGCAGCTCTCCAATGGTTCACCAAGTACATTAACTTAGTCAAACGCCCATTACTTCCTCCCCTTCCCACTAACTAGAGTGTTTTGAAGAGGCGAGCTCTGCAAGCTCTGCAGCAAAGCACATACCCTTTCCTTTTTTTCATCCAAGCTGCTGAAAGCAAAGACTATTTATAGAGGGTGGATCAGAGACTGGCTTGAAGAAAATCTAGATGAGGGTGCTCTAAAATTTAGAAGTGAGAAAGGATTGTCTCAGAGCCAAGATTTAAAAAACAGAAATGTGGGCTCAGTCCTGCTTCTCTGCATCTCAGCATTCAGCAACCCCATACTGCTCCCACCAGCATTCCTTGCAAGGCTGGGACACCTTGGTGCACTTCACCCAGTGGGCTCTGATTTTCACTGGCAGCTAGAGAGTCATAGTAACACAAATAATTTTCCAGGCACTTTCATACCTAGCGTTGTCCCTGCATGCTATCCTGACACAGCATTTACCCTGGAGTCTCCAGCTAGGGCTGTCCCGCCCTACGCAAGCCCCAACTCCCAAACTGTTTGTGTCAACAAACACCAAGCCCAACGCTTTTGCAGGACCATCTGTGATATTCGGGGTGCAGTAGTTCCTTGAATACAACTGTACAATAATGAGCACATCCTGCAGCTGTCTTTTGGACATGGGAGATGTAACTACAGAGCTGCTTGGGGAATTTCTAGTGCATCCGCTGTTATGATATTACAGCATTCAGACACATGAGCTGACAAATTTTGTGGCTGTAAACAGCAAAGGCTTGCTGAGAATCTGGACACTAGTGTATAAAATGGAAATACTTTCCTAACGTGAAGACAAGTGAAATCTGTATGGTCTTTCCAGGAAGTCTCTCAGCCTGCTGGAAAGCCTGCAGTTGCTGTATGGGAATAGTGTAATTTCAATATTGCCTGCTCCCATAAGGACTTACAATGAACTGTGCATTAAATACGAGCTTCAGAAGCCAGTTTTGTAAGCCTATAGAAATAGGTTTTAGGCAATGCTGCTGCTGGAATGAAATGAGAAAGGAATACCCTTATATAAATCTTTTATGATATATATACCATATACTTCTTATGGTACATACTATATCATACACATATCTATATACTTCTGATTTCCAGACCTGCTCTAAGTAAAGAAACCAATTATTCTCCAGAAAGAAAAGACGAAATCACCTCCAGTGGTGTATTTCCCAGTAGATAATAGGTCAGGTTCTGAGCTCCTTTACAACTAAGGAAAGGCAGAATGGTTGGAGTCCTTAGCTTCAGTCCCACAGTTACTTCAGGGTCATGCCAAATCAACAGAGATCAGACATGAATCCAACTTAAGTACTATTTAATTATTTTTTCCCGCAACATGTGTTTTGTAAAGTTTTCTTCTGAAAAAAAGGATGTGGTTTCATTTTTGAGAAAATTGTGCTGAAGTGCATCAGGAGTCAATGTTGTGATTATGATAAAGCTGGGGACAGTGGGGAACTGCTGGGGTCCCAGCAGAAGGAAGAGACCAGGAGAGGTGAGGCTGTACACACCATGCATCCAGCCTATCTCTGCTGTAAGCACTACAAATGCAAAATCCATCTATACTGCGCCCTTCTACACACTGTTACTGCTCTCATAGGCTGTATTCATATCACTGAACTATTTAGACCCAAGTGGGAAAAGCCCAGCACTTTTCATGCAATACGGGGCACCAGGAGGCAACTTGAGGCTCTACCCCTTTGCCAGCCTCTCCTTCCCCCTGGATCAACCAAAGCAACAACCTGCTTCACGGACCCTGTGCACTTACGCAAAGAAGTTTTACATTGCTTTGGAGAGAATGGGATGGATTTTACTCAGATGTCAGGAAAATAACATCGCAGATGACTGCCATTGAAAGCCCTGTTAGACTGTTGCTAGAATCTCTGCCATATATTTTAGCAAAATACTCACCCTACACTCCAAAATCTCATTAAAAATCAAATTTAAAATGGAAACATTCACCCTTTATATCTCATAAGCTTATTGCATGTGTTACATGTAGGTGGTGAACATGTTAGATACAATTCAGAACATAATTTCCAGAGAATTGAAATGTCACCAAGAAAAGGATTGTAAATAATGAAAGTTTGAAAGGAATTTGAGATCTTTATAACAGATAATCATATTTTAATTCTGACTTATGGCTCATCCAATTGCCTACAGTTAGAGAAAAACAATCCTTTTTTCTTATTATATGGAAATCAGATGAATCAGATGAAAAGTCATCAACATCACAGCTTGGAAAACGTATACCAATGTTCAGTGATGTGAGCAAAGCCCATGAAACTGATTCAGTTTGTGACCCTTTTTATCAGTTTTTCTCAAATATTTATAAGAGATCTGTGTACATAAAAACGTTAGTTAAAAGTTTTCTAGAGATACCACAGATCACAGAATTGTTGAGGTTGGGAAAACGAGTTCATGGGACAATTCCTACTGATTTAGGCTGCTAGGAGAGGCTGGAAATCTCTTTTCCTCTCTGTAGGCTTTTCAGAGTCAGCCAAGGACCAAAATTAGTATAGATCACAAGGTTTCTCAATCATGGAGTTGGAATAATGACTACTGAATGGTAAATAGTCAGAGCGAATAGTTTATCCATAGCCCCAACAGGCTGGCAAAATGCTTCAGGCCTGATTTGAATATAAAAAATAAAATGCAGAGACATCAAACACTCTTTTAGTATAATTAGGAAGAGTAAAATTGGACAAAATGCATCAAATAAATTATTGCAAATGCTTTGTCTAATGACTGTTACCACAAAGACATGCTGCAGTGTCCAAGAAAAACAAGGCCAAAGGATTTCAATGCCTAGACACGTTCTGATTTTGGTTTAAGCCCATCTCTCTCTCCTGTTGTTCCCAAAAGCCTTGAAGCTTTATACAAAGGAATTGCCAATAACTAGGGCTTTTTGAAGCTGGGAGACCAGCTCAGTGAGAATTTCTGATGCAAGCGTGCTATCAGCCATCTCGAACAAGCTAAAAGGGTAAGACAAGACATAAAGTTAAGATTTTGTGTAAAGTCCATTCCCACTGCAAAGGAAAGCTGTATCCCGGAGGGCAAGGAGGGAGGGGGGTACCTCAGGGTTCTTTTGCCTCCCCCTCCTAACTTCTTTCCTTTTGCCACAGTTTTGTGAATTTCCCAGTTCCCCTTGCCTACGGCTGCTGAATTATACACACCCTGGTGCACATGCACATTCACACACATCATTCAAAGAAGAAAAGAATAAATAGCTGCAGAATAACTTCCAAATAACTCATTTCATTCATTACGTTCTCCAGGAATCTTATTTCTGGTCCCCTGCCATCCTGCTTTGTGCTAAACAAAATCAAGATTGGTGCTTTTTCTTTTTTTTCCTAAACGAGACTGTACAACAATATGGCAAGAGCCTTCAGTTATCCACCTCTGAACACTCCACAAACATGGATAGTACTACAGGAACACGGAGCAAGTCCTTATTACTTCCAGAGGCTGCACCCCATTTCCACTGGCCTTGCACCAGGGTCCCTCGCTTGCCCCAGGAGCAGCTGTGCACACCCTGCTGGGTGAGCGTGTGTGTCCTCGGGTAGCTGGCACTAGGGAATATCCAAGACACACCACAGGTCTGCAAATAACTGTTTTTCCTGTTCAGTGCCTAAATCAAAAGTCAGGGAATTTAAAAAAAAAAATCACTTTATATTTATGCAGAGCAACATTTTTCCATGTTTTCTTGCCAAGAAATAATTATGCTAGCAAACCAAAAAGAAAAAATACCTGTTTAAGATCTGGCTAAACAGTCCGTTTGTGTGTTTGTTAACCCTTTTCCTGACTGAAGATGAGTTACCCTGTATGTGAGAATACCATGTTGAATATTTAATAAAGGAGTCTATTTGCCCCTCTTCTCTCCTTCTCCACCAGGCAAACTCCCAAACAGCTCACTGACAGCCACCCTTTGCATCTTCATGACTCCCTTCTCACCTACATCTTCCTTTTTTCAGTCGTTCCTTTTGACTGAGAACCCGCCTCTTTGGGGGGAGATGTTTTGCCATAAAGACATGATTGTTTGAGATTCCAGTATTGGCCCAGTTTGGCGTTTGATGTCATTCCTTCAATTACCAACACTGTGTAGCCTTTTTTATAAAATGGGACAAAACCAAGGAAATTAATAAAAAATCCCATATAAGATGATACAAGACCTGATCAGAAATCATCAGGCCTACCATCTTCACTAGTATCCTCCAGAAAAAGTAACTTTTCCATGAATTTAGATCCCTGATGGTGTTCACAGACTCCCATAGGTAAACATAAGAAGATGGAGTAAAGTGTTGTTTTGGGTGTGTCCTGAGATGCTTTGTGCCAGCACATAAGGCAGTTGTACTGTCCAAAAAGATGAGTATTTGTGTGGGATGGAACATTTCCAAACTAGACAAAAAGTGAATTTCTTACACAGTGCAAAACTGAATTGTAAAATCTTTTTAATAACTGCATATGTTTTATTATCTTGGAGTTTTTAATGCCTCACATCTCTAATTGTAGTAGTGATTATTAGCTCGGTTAATGAAAGCCTTGGAAACAAGATTGTGTGGGAGTATTTCAAGTCATGAGTTAAATCTTTTAACTCAGTAATTGCCAGTGATTAATTCATTTTTCTATTTAAGTGCTGAAAAGCTGAAATGTTATTTCCTTGAACTGTATTTGTGCTTGGCAGTTCTGAGTTAATTACTACTCTGTGAGCCCCTGTAAATCAAATTCAGAGGTTTCCAGGTGTACATATCATGAGGTCCTGGTAAATCCTTCAACATCTGCTTGGAAAAGGATTACTGAACCTGAGTGATGAGGCTGTTCTTCTGAAGGTCTGCCTGTTATGTACCTACAGCTATTAAAGGCACTACAAGTGCAATGGCAGTAAAGAGCTTAAGCTTGTGGAAGTTCTCACATAAATAAGGATTATACTCATGAATGTCTGGTTTGGAAATCATCCACCTTAATTTTTCTGGATGGAGACAAGGTCTTGGTCAAAGCCCTGGAAAAATACAAGCATGTGCATAAATCACCAGTTCACTGGCTATGACTGGTGGAAGAAGCTGCACTTCCATAAGGAACTGTAATAACCTCAGCTCATCTTTGAGCAAACCTGGGCAGAATGTGGGGATGATTTGGCCCATTTCTGTCATTTCAGCTCCAGATGTGTCTCTCTTACCTGAGCAGCAGGGACTGAAAAAGTGCACAAAGAGACAGACACACAGGACACGTGGAGAACCAAGGAGGTGCAAAGAACATATGGCACCACTGTAGCTCTGGCTCCCCACAGATCCCCAGCACCACAGAAACAGGGGCTCAGAGCATCTCAGGTGAGCATGTCAGCTCCTCTCCTAAATCCACCTTTCCCACAGTATTCCTGTGTTTCCTGTCAGGACCATTGGAGGCATCTTCCCTCTCAAACACAGGAGGACTGAGAACAGGAAAGGAACCAAAAGGGCATTTTTCTCAATGGCAAAAATTATTTTTTCAGTGTCACAGAGACTATCTGCCCAACAGTGCTGATCCTTCTCCTGCATGTCACTACTGCTCTTTATTTATCCCTGGAGGTGATTTCCTCTTCCTTAAGGATGTTCCTGAGCACTAACACATCCACAGGCTGCCTCCTGGACCAGTTAACCTTTGCTTTCCTGATTCAGAGCTTGAGGATCTGCTAGTCCAGAATCCTCCTTGCCCCAAGGGGACAGCAGGGTTTGCCAGCACTGCTCTCTGTCCCGATGTCACAGTGGAGGAGGAGGAATACCACCATAGGGAAAGAAGCAGCCATGTTAGTAAGAGGATCAGCGTATGTTCTGGGCCTCGAACAATACATTTTACAATTCCTGCAGTGCACTCAAGCCCACTCTTGGGTCTTGATCCTTGTTTCCAGCACAATTTCTCTGTTTTCTCCACTGTGACTCAAAACATAAAAGACATAAAAAGCCCAAAGAACAGAACTAGGGTCCCAGCCCTTTCCAAGAGCAGAAACAATGACAGTGAGTGACTCTGGTCTGATCATCACAGTTGACTTAATTTCCTTTTTTTCTTATGTCAGGTGCTCACAATCTAGATGAGCAAGTCAGGATTCTGATCCTAACGGGCAAGAGATCTCCACTTGCAGCCCTGATGCAGATGCCTGCACAGACAGTATTTAAAGTACAGTCCTGTAAGAGGTATATCCTGTGGCTCACTCCAAGCTGGGAATGTTGTCTCAACTTCCACTCCACATTGTGCAGGGGAGAAACCAGCCAGTCCTGAGTCCTTGATGCCACCCTAGGTCTTACCAAAAGGCAGAAAGGGTGGCAGCTGCCTTGAAACTGCCCAAATCACTGAGCATAATTTTCTGCCTTTGGTTAAGCCTGGCAAGATGAGGGACCTTTCAAGATGAGAACTGTTGGAGCAACCTGTTCATAGATTAACCTACTCAGCTAGAAGGTAGATTTGGGCCGAAGATCTCATTGTCTTTCTTCTCTCTCTCAATTAGAACATTGTATTCCCATATTTGTTGTGGTCTATTACTCTCTGTTCTTAATGCAAGGTTTATTAAAAATTAACATATGTTAACCAGAGACATTAATCTCACACAGACTTCTAAAGTTCTTGAGTGTAAATCATCCTGGACTGAACTGCTAAATCAAAAAGTGTAACTCTACTAAATTTGTTCAAGTATTTTCTTCAGAGGCTATTAATTTAAAAATTTTTTTTTTTCCTCATCTAGTGTAAGTACAGACCCCCGCCTCTGTTAAAAAAATAGCACAGAAAATTTTGATCAAACTTATTTGGTTTTTCTCTGCATCACTACGCTAAATTAAGTCAATAACTTTCAGGTGGGAGGGAGAAACCCATGAATTTCTTTAGTTCTTTTTGCAATTATCTTTCTTCATTAGAGACACCTGAGATCCATGCCAGAATATATGTTAATATACTGGCCAACTTTTAGACTGCTTTCTTGATTAATCATGGTTTTTGAGCGCTGTTGCTAAGTGTCACGTCAGAGGTCTCACGGGTTAGAAGTGGAATCATTAAAAATAGCTCTTTTTAGTAGTAACACAGCACTATTCATATTTTATGCAGTGTTTAACAGTCCACAGGAGACTCTTGTGCTTTCTTATTTGCCAGATTGTCTCTTCTAAATGTCATTGTCAACCTTTCATATCTAGTTCATCCTCCTGAGCAAAAGGGGTTTCTTAAAGCCTACCATAACCAAAGCAGCTAAACAGATGATACACTGCATCCCTGCAATTTCCTCAGGCTTGAGTTTCAGTCCTTTAAAATAATAGCTCCCCTTGAAGTAAGTATGTTCCTTTGTATTAAAAACAAGAAATATAATAATTACAGAGACTATGAAACAGTTCACTCAGTCATTGAATGTGCAAGATAAATAATTGCAGGAGCAGGTAAGTAGACACACCTAAACACAGCTCTGGCCCAAGGTGGTCTGGGTTATATGCTGAGATTCAAGTTTAAGTCCCTGTGTTTAGACTCAATGGAGCAGCACTTCTCTGAAGCTAATCAACTCCCTGTGGCAATTCCTTATCACGAAAGAGTATTTCAGCACAAAAAATGGAAAGCAGCAGTGACCCAAATGTCTTGATGACAAGCAGCAGGCACATGTGTCTTCAATTGCACCACAGCATGTGGACAATGGTCGCGGCTGTTCCAGGGCAATGTAGAGGCTTTTAGGACTTGGTTTCTGTTATCTGCTACTGTGGCCCTTGTGCTTCACTCCAACTAGTCTTCAAAACCTTAACCTGTGCTTCACAGCAGCAAGGCAGCATTAGGCACACAGGGAATAGAACAAGAAAAGTGAGGAAAATGAATGAAGAAACATTAGTGTCTTCAGATCTGGACTTTTGCTCTGAGTAAAATGAAGCTGCAGCCCACTTCCTCTGGCCAGAGTTTAAAAATACAAATAATTGAGGTCCTACAATTGAGGTGCAGGCAGCCTCGTGCCACTGAAACTGCAGCATCTTCATCCTGGCCAGGACCAGCCCTGCTCTACCTTCCCATCACCCAGGTAGCCTCTGCTGTCCTGCTTTCTACATGTGTTAGGAGGAAAGACTGAGAAAACAGTGCTCCTCTGCTGTGACCTTCTCAGCCTAGCAGTGCAGGTCATAATCCCCTTACAGAGCAAAAACATTTGTTCCCACTGGAAAAAACCACACAATTTTCTAAACTGAGATGAAAAAAGTTGGTCATCTCAACAGATGTTGCAGTTTAAATTCTGACTTCCAAGAGTTCAGCACCTCTGAAAATTCAGACCAAGTTTCCAGGATAGTACCAAGGAAGTGAAACATTGATATGGCACAGCCACTGCTGCCCTGGCTGAAGCTGGTTCTTGGTCAGACACCTGCAACTAGATGGGGAACTGTTGATCTTCCCAAAGGTACTGCCAAAGGATTCAAAAGGTTCTGTGCATCAGCCTCTGGCCACTGCCTCTCCAGAAGCAGCTTTCTAGGGAGATTTAAGCCAATCGACATTCTGTTCCTGTTCTTTGAGAAGTCCCAGCCTTGAAAACTGCATGTGGGTATTTTGCAAATTGACTAACCCAAGACCTGGATTACAAAGGGGAGTTTAAAATGTTGGTCTGTGCAGCTATAGCTTCTAGTTTGGGATGACTAGTTCTTCTATTTTCATCTCCTTGCCCATTTGATTTATTTGAATTATAAACTCCAACCCTTTCTTAGTTCTTAGTGTAAAGAGACACTAATCTCTGTGTGGGTAACTGTAGTATAAATGAGAGTAAATCAACAACACAAGAATATATTACTTAAACTGTTTCATTCAAGGAGATTAAGGGAAGTAGATTATACAGGTATTAAACTTTAAAAAGTTCAATAAATGCAATCTATGTACTTGTTCCTTTTTTTCAGAAATACTATTTTGTTACAGGTTTATACAGTATCCTTGAAATGAGCCTCAAAGCTCTTCCAAAGGATCTCCCTTCTCTGATACAGCCACCTCTGGGGCTGATCCATGACAGCACATCACACTGAAACACTAGTAATAATAGTACTTGCAGCACTTATATAGCTTTTTATACTTTCAAAGCACTTAAATTAATTGGTTACAGGGCTAGAGTATGGATTTGGGCAGGATGTGAAAAAGAGAAGTATATCCAGTGGAAACAACAGGGGGAATTTAGAGAAACATGATGTAATTACGTAATTTGGAATCTGACCAGAGCACTGCGCTCATAACACCATGGGATCTCTCTGACCACACATGGTCAAGACCTCGGCTTTGTGTCTGCTCCAAAAGATCAGGAGGGCCCTAACAAAATATGCTCGGTCATCAGGTACAGGAAAGGAATTATTACATGAAATTCAGTTTCTCCCCTAGACACCTCTTAGCTATATGGATGCTGGGCTGGGCTCAGCAGTGTCATGGGAGCTTGTGACGAGTCAGACCTTGGGAACTTTCAAATTCTTTTCAATTAAACAGTTCCAACATTTGATGATATTTACAAATGATCCACCTCATAAGTCCATTAACTGGTCTTAATTGGGTTAAAATCCCCAAACAATTAGTCATCTCAGTCATTCCCCGCTGCACCTCCCAGTGCACACATGTGTGCCCTCATTTTAGTTAAAACAAGCATATCAGGTGGTTGTGTTGCTCAGCTACAGCATTGCTCCATGCCAATTTGGAAATGTTAATGCCATGTAGACATGCAAATGTCACAAGGGGCCAATTTTAGGATGCACAAAAGAGGGACCACTAATTGGAAGGAAGCTGAAGAAAGTGATTACAATTCCCCTTCATCGCAGTGGTGCCACAGGAGAGAAATGAAAATGCTGACAAAAACCAGTCAATCTTGCTGACAAGATATGCCACGTATCAAGGTGGTGGGGACAAAGACATTTCAGCTTCACAAAATGTAGTAACCCCCACGTGCTGATTTGGGGCAGAACACTCACAGTTTGATGTTTTTTCACACAGCTGGATCTCTGCAAAGTTTAGTTTCTCAGCAACATCTGGATTTGGGTGCTCAGGGATCTTTGGCTGAATTTGAAACACAACATGCAAGGAGGAGCTGCTGGCAGCTCCCTGCCTGAGCAGCCTGGGAACACAGCTTAGTCCAGAGAGCCCTAGAACAGCTCTGGGATGGTCTGAGGGAGAAAGTGGAGATGGGCAGCCTGTCTGGTAGATGGAGGACCAAGGAACCTCTTGTGCCTGTCAAAGAATTTGGATTCTCAGGCCTCATCATCAGCTTTGGTTTTCACACTGACTACTGAGTGCTGAAGGTGCAGGGAGTAAGGAGATACTTTGCNAAAAAAAAAAGAAAATTTGCAAGATCGATTACTTTTCCTCTAAAAACTTTACATTTTGTAAACAGTTTGCCAGCACCTTGAAAAAGCACATAAAGGACAGCTCTTGGTAATATCACATGCTCCTCTGACATAGTGCAGGAGCCAACTCCTCTCATTTACACCTCTGTCACATAAGCATCACTCCACTAACTTCCATGATTTATTCTTGATTCATACCAGCATAAGTAAAACCAAGCTCAGAACTTTGCTTCCATTTTCAACTCTGCAGGATTCTCAACTCTGGCAGATCTTTTTAATCCAGAGCTGATTGTGTCTGGAGTTTATTTACCCAATATATTAATTCTGGTTGTGTTTGCAAAACACTGTCCCTGGTGAGGAATCCTCTCCATGCATTTGCCATGCAAATGAGTCTCAAGAGTAGCACCTTTCCCCGCCACACCATCAACACAGCCCTTTTTAAAACAACAATCCTCTGCTTGCTGGTCTGTCCAGCTAGCTATAATTAGGTTGATTAGCACCCAGCTTTGACATGTCTTTGACCATCATCATCATTATTGTGACATTCCTCTGCTGAGTTTTCCATGCCTTGCTGAACCAATAGGGATGTGACAGGGACTGTGTTATTCCCAGCACTACTGTACCTAGAATAGTCTCCTCCACCCAAAATGACTACACCACAATAACCAGTGTTTGAACATGGGACCTTCAAGGGTATCTTCTGTGAAAGTAGACATGGCAGCTGGTTTTTCTAAGTTTAGAGAACACTTCTGTAGTATTAAAACTCACTGCTCCTTGGACAATACCTTGTAAGTGACTGAGCAGCAGCAAGAGAAAAGAGACCTCTTCTCATTAGAGGTTGCTGTTTGTTGGGTGAAAATAACAGATCTGAACCTAAACAATTCTGGATGATTCAAGAGGACACAGCAAGGATGTGGGATCCAATCTCAGCATGATGGATGTGTTCAGCTCTGCCATACCTGTGCTGTAATGAGCTGCTAGGTCACAAGGGCATCAGCAGCACTGCTAGTTTGCTTCCACTGAAAATGACTTGGTGCTCTCGTTTGGGTAATGAGCTCCCTTGTACACACAGAAACAGGCACAAAAAACTGCATTGGGTGTCTCTAAAAGCACAGGCTCCTGCAAACACATCACAGACGACCTTCTGTCACTTCCCCAGCCTTTCACAAAATCTGGAGTTATATTCAAGGTCTCAGGTTCTCATCTCTGAAGTGTTCCATAGCCCAACCCTAGGTCACCCACACGGACATTTACAGATCCCAGGTACGAGGTGTTTTCCACACTACTGTGCTTTGGCACAATAAAGTGCTCCCTGAGTGGTGGGTTTGTCTCTGCAACACCAAATTGTCTGTTTGAGGCAGCTGGAGGCAGTGGGACAGACAACTTGAAGAAATGACTCTTCTGGCACAAGGCTCATCTTCCAGTTAGCTATTGCTAATTTTTAAAAATATACACGTGTATTTCTAAAACTCTTCCAAAACCAAGCGGTACTGAGCACTTTCTCACCCGAAAGCAGTTCCAGAAGGGCAGAGGCCAAGGAAGGCACACTGCAGGAGCTGTACAGTCACTGCTGAGAAGAGCACAGCACAGCAGCCACGGGGAAAGTCATCTCACAGCAGAAACTCAAGGGATAACCCAAGTGAACCCTGTCATCTCTGTCATTCCTGTGGCTTTGTCTGGGCTCCTTTTAATGAGACCAAACAGTTCACCACTGCCCTACATCTCTCCTTATAAAGAAAGCTTTGCAAGGACATGTGTCTCTCCTGATCCTGATTTCCCTCTATGCAGAAGTCAGACTCTAACTCCAGCAGGAGGCAGAGAGAAAACACTAAGTCCTGGACACTTCAGTGGCATAAGAACACAACTCTCTGGGAGGGTCAGATGCAAATGTTGAGGACAGAGACTTCATGGTGCCTGTCAGTGGAGTGCACACAAAGACAAGCACAGTCAATCCATACATACAGTCTTTGACCAAGGGATGCTGCCACCATGTAGCCATGCTGGTGATGCAGGGCATGAACTGGTGGCTTTTGAGTCTGTCATACAGCACCAAACTGGAGATATATGGTGGCTGTTTTAATTTTTTGCAGTTTTGTAGAAGGATTCACTGGTTAGATCTAAAGTACATCCAAAAGCATGGATATGTTTCATATGTTTTCTTGTAAGTTGATACTTCAAAGGTAGCCTTTTTGTTATGCCCACTCAGGCAGTGACTGCAAAAGAAATTAAGACATGATGCTGATATATTGACTTTAGCAGATCCCATAGAGACTTCCGTGGGAGTTGTGCTACAGACAGAGCTCACCCTTGAGTGAGCAGGGCAAGAGAAAGGGCTATGTGTGCACGGCCTGCCCTTGGAAGAGGCTGAGGCATTACAAGGCCATTCCTAGTCCTGCTTTATCCCCTTTCTGGCTGCATATGGCATAAATAATCACAATCTTAAAATGGTGCAGCTTATTCCCATGGCTTTCCACATTTCCTAGAGAAAGAAGCCAGTTTCCGTGCTGATCACAGGTCAGGGTAACCCCAGGGAAGTCGAGAGGAGGTTTGACTTCCTGAATTAGCAGACAACAATAGCGCACCTGGCTTTGTTTCAGCACTGTTTTGCTGTGTGCCCAAATCACTCTGGTAACACTGAAGATCAAGAAGAAAACAGGTGGTCACCCCCTGAGCTATCAAGTCCCCAGGAGCCATTCTATCAGCAGGACTGGGGAGCAGTGCACCCTTCTCTGCAGCACAACCTGCTCCGCACTTCCTTGTGATCATCTATTACATCGATCTATTTTACTTTGCTAGATAAGTTATCTTTTAGTGAAATGAAGGGAATTAGGTTTCATCAAGGAGCTTTCAACAAGTTGTCACCACCTCAATGATCTAGGGTAGACAGAACACCTCATGTTCCCAATTGCCCTCATGCCACTGCAAGCTGCCAGTCAGTGTGAAAGCATAGCCCACTACAGCATCTGGAAAGGTCAGAGTTGAAGTGTTTTCACAGAAAGATAATCAAGCCATAAGATAAATGTCTAGTCAGGAGGAAATGTCAGCTCCTGAATGAGGACAGTTATTATATAAGACATTTCTTTACCTAAAGGAAGCAGGTTAATATACCTCCAAATTGCTATTTATCACACCATATAGTGTTCAATTTCCAGTGTAATTTCCACCAGGCTTTCTATTGCATGTATGGAAATCAATTCAGAGATCCTTTCTTCTGTATTTTTTACAGCAGCAAGTAAACTAATTAAGAAAATTAGCAACATAACAAAGCAAAAGACCATGTAACAAAGAAAAATAATAATGTGAGATGAGCATTTAAAAAAATACTAGTCCTGTGCAAACCCTTGCATATTAAAATTTAACATATCACTTTAACACATAGTCTTTTGCAGCTTTAATAGGACAGAGGGAGTGTGCTTTGGGTTCCAGCAGGGAAAGCAGAGGGGCACAGTGGAGAGGAGTTTAGAGCAAAGAGCTTGTGAGGAGAAAAACAGCATTTTAAAAAATGTCTTGAAGGACTCATCAGCAGATGCTGGGTGAGAGAGCATGAGAAAGCTCACATGGAAGCCCTGGGAGAAGAGTCAGAGAGGCAGCTTGTGAAGGAGGCTGACAACAGTGTAAGAGTTGGAGAGGGTTGGAAAAAAAACGCATAAGCACTGTGAGGAAAGAGGGCGATGCCTCTCAGAAAAGCTAAAAAAGTTAAAGCCAAGTGCATTTAAGAGCACCACACATTAGGAGAGTGATGGAGTGACAGTGAATTTGAGAGTCTCAGAATGAGGAGTAATTTCCTTTCAGGAAATATGCGACCTTTAGAAAAAAATTCCATTGATGAATACTTTCCAAAGGGCTCTAAAAAACAAGTAATTCATTTCAAGCTTTTAAATGACTTGCAAAGCAGCCTAGATTATTTTTACTGCAATGTCTTTCTCCTTCCTTTCCTGGTTTGAAATTCCTCCTTCCCAGGTCTACTGCGTGTGATGATGGGAGCTTGTTCACAGGGTCTGCTGAGACCAGTTGCCTCTGAAAGCCCTCCCTGCACAGCCTCTGCCCTGGGCTAAATGGGAATAAACCTCCACCAGCTTGACCACTTCTTCAGTAATTCAGAGGTACTACTTAGAGCCCCACAGAATTATCATTGTAATATTGCAGAGCTCTCTCCTGATTTAATTCTCGTTTTTACAGTCCAGAAGTTTTACATTTCCAAAAGGTATTCTGTGACCAGCTCCTAAGCATCTCACACCTGATCAGGAGGTTCAAACCAGCTATATTTCCTCTGCAGCAACTCTCAGGTTGTTCAAGACATATAGATATTTTTGCCTTGCTGACAAAGATCTACTTTGAGCCATGTTGTTTCTTACCCACCACCTTGGTCTAATAACAGTTACATTTTACAGTTTTCAAAAGCTGTCAACATCATCGATCTTCCAGACTGAATGCACTTGTCTCCTATTATGTTTGTTGAATTGGATGTGCCACAATTAAGCCTTTATTTGGCTGAAGGCAGCTTACCTCCATGGCAGCATGTCATTTGCTCTCTAGCAGAGTAATAACGGTGTAGGTCTAAAAATACATATGTACATTTGAAAAAAAAGACTCCAGCAGAGTCTTGTAAGATGGACACTCTCCACATGGTAAATTAGCATTCTGGTTGCATAATTGGTGTGGTTGATCAAAACTGTGTGCTCTTGCAGAACAGAGCGTCTGGCAGTACTCACAGCTCAGCATTAAAAGAGAAGATTGTCTTTGTCAGATCTGTCATGAAAACTGGAAAAGGAGAGACTGGACTCCACTGAACAAAAATGAAGGGATGTCCTCTAAATCCAAAAGGCTGTGTGCCTTATTTATCCTGGTGCTACACACTTAGTCTCTACTGTAAAGTTCTCTATGATCTCTTTTGGTGTCTTCTGTTAAAGGAAAGGAAAGCTGTTAGCGAAGACCCCCACAGAAAGCCCATCCATTTCTTCCTGCCTCTTTAGCAAGGCCATGATGACCTAAGCACTGCTACATCATGCAGGCAATGAAAAATGATATAATGCTACCTGAACCATTAATTGGAAAATGCATATTGTTTTATTGCCACCCAGAAAAATGACTGTTGAGGTCTACAGCTAACACTCCAGGTCTGCACATAGGGAAGGGTGCAGAGAACATGGTGATTAGCTGCCCCGATGGCCTCATCTCCCAGCTGCAGCACTTCCAAGCACCAGTCCTGCTTGGGCAGGACTTCCAGAAAAACACCACATCTTGGTGGAAATCCTGGGAACACACAGCTTGCCATTGCCCTGTGCTGGTTGTTTCTAAAGACAGTTGCACTCCCCACTGCCACTGTGCCTAGCAGCATGTTTTTACTGGTTATGGTCTCCCAGACTATCTGCACCTGGATCTTTTTTGGTGATACTTTAGCACTTCTAGCATTTAAGAAGATTCACGTCTCACTTGACAGACATTTGTAAAAGATGCTATGTTTTGATTTGCAGAACTAAAACAAATTTGGTCTAGAATCCCACCATCTGGTGACTCCAAATAATTCTTGCATATGGTTACAAAGGCTTGCATCTTTTTCTTTGCTTTACCACTTGTCATTTATCTGTCCTTTCACAGCCCTTTACTCTGTGTATTGCAAAACTCTTTGAATAAAAAAGGTCCTTTCAGCTGAACACAGCACTTTTGTCTTCATTTTACAAGCAAAAATATGATGACGCACAAGGGTAAGAGTCTTGGCCAAAATCACTCAGCATGCCAGAAAAAAAGGACGTGATCCAACTCTCTGAATCTTCTGCATCCACATTGAAACAACACTACCAACAGTGCACTAACAGGCTTGTTCTGTTTAATAAGGTAAACTCCTACTCTGTTTAAAAACCAGAAAAAATAAAAACTAGTCAGTGTCTTCATGACATTAGACAGGAGATGCATCATCATCTTGAAAAATATAGTTTGTGTCCCATTGCTCAGTGTAGTGAAATAGAAATGGACTTGGAAAAGAGCATGAACCCTGTTCCCAGGCACTCTCCACTTCACAGGGCATTCACAGTGCCATTTGGAATGTTCCTTTACCACAGATACCAGGCCTCCACCTTTCTCCCTACTGCCCATACTTCATGGGCTATAGCAGTCTCAGCTTACCAACATGGTGCTTGGGGTGACTAACAGGATACCCAGGGGAAATTCCAGCTCCAGCCCTCCCTGCTCCCTAGCACAGCCTGACATGAAGCCTGGCCAGCTTTATGTGCAAGGTGGAAAATAAAATTTCCTCTCTGATGGGACTCTGACATCACCTGCTCTTAAAAGACAAATGAGATTTCCACACAGCCAGAACCTGACTTGCTGATAAAACAGCCAACACAACAGCCAGCCTGCAGGTACCAAAACATGGGACTCAACTCTGCCCCTCAGCCTGATGCTTTGCCTGGAGCAGTGCCCTGTCCAAATGTCCTGCCTGCATCACTGTGACAGGAGAGGGTCCCAAACCCAGATCTGCCAAGTGACAGCCACACTGCTTTCTCTAGCTATTTTCACTGTTGAGATCATGCCTGTTGTCCCACCCCACATGGAAAAAGGATGCCTCCTGATTTGAGCCCTGGAAACAAGAGAAAAACCCAGCCCAGAGGCTGAGTCAGAATAATTGAATGATGCAAATAATATTTGATTAAGATTCAGATCACATAATTCGCGCAGCACATGCTTTTCTGCAGCTAACACAGGGGCTAGCGCTATAGCTCAGAGTTTCTTCCACTGCCTTCAGGGCAACTGAGACAGCTATACCTCCCAAGGATACATGCCATGATTTTTTTGTTTGCAAGTCCAACATGTGCCACAATGATGTGAGCAGCAGAGATGTCAGACAGTCTCAGTCTTTTTCACAAATGGGGGAAAACACCACCCTATGGAGTGACAGCCACCTTGAAATCAACCCAACCCACTCCCTGCCTCTTCCCCTGTCTGTCCATTGGGTGAGAAGGAACAAAGAAGGAGAGCATTGCAGCTCTCCAGGGCATGTGAAATTGGATGCTCTTCTTTCCTTCTCCTTTCCCCCTTCTCTGAAGGGTCTTGGAGTATGATTTGCTGCCAGAGGTGCAAACATATACACTGAGGATATCCATCTTACTATCCTGCAAGGAAATTATTATTATTGTTGTTATTATTATTATTATTATTATTATCAAATAGGTGGTTAAACAACAAAATTATCTCTTGTAAGCCTCCTCTCATGATCAGCTCATTTTGCTAATATTTCTTTCCTAGTGAAGGGTTTGTGCCAACAGAGACTGACACTGACAGAGGAGGAAGAAAACATAGCTAAACTGCACTTTCTGAAGCTGTCAAAGAGCCAAAAAACAAAAGTTGAGTAAAAGGAACAGGCTGGCCTCAATGTACGATCCTTGAGATCCTTGGATGGACAAAGAACTATTCTTATCATCGTCATTATTACCTTTCCATGTTTTTCTTATGGAGCAGAAGCACACGGCACCTGAATGCCAACAGCTTCCCTGAAGTCAGTGCCCTAAACCCTGAAGTTCCAACTGAGCTACACACCCCAGGTCCTTCTCAGCACTTCATTGCCTTCCGGACAGAAACTCTGCTTGGATCCAGCCCCAGCACAGCAGAGAAGAATAGTGGGTAACACATGGCATCCCACAGCACATGTCCATGAAAAGGCAAAGAGCTTGTGTGGTCAAACACCCAGCTTTGCCCAGGATGTCCAGCTTCAGACTGCCCATGTGTGGAGACAAGGTTGAAGAAGGGGTGGGAAGCCTGAGCACCAACAGACAAATGCACATTCAACCATCCTGGATGATGGAAAGTCTGTGGCTCTGAGGTTTTGGTCCCAGACCCATACTGGGTGTAGCTGTGACAACAAAACAATGTTCCCTAAAGTAAGCACGATTAGGCTTTCTCCATAAATGTTATTTATGGAGGGCAGGGCCCTGTGAGTAAAAAGCTGGGGAGAATTTTCATTTTGCCTGAAGGACTCGCAAACCATAGATTAGGTGACAAAGTTTAGTGACTGGGAATTCTGCCCAGATTCAGTTTTAGGGAAGGAGTTAGCAAACCAGTTTCATGGATCAATCTTTTGACTCCATTTCATGATGTAATGGCAGATATGTGAAGTCTGAAGGAGGATATGTACATCTCACAGAGATTTTCTACAGATTTGTGTCCAACTTGTGTACTCCCATGTGAAAGTGAGCTCCCTCCCTCTGCCTATGGCAGCCTGGCAGGATACCATAACACAGCAACCCAATATGTGAAAAATAATTGATCCAGCTTCCTTAATCTCTGCCATTTTCTCACTTCAAGTAGTGTATTTTTGTAATTACCACACTGCTGTGTTGAGCAGCTAAACAAGGCTGCAAGTTCAGTTTTGTCTCAGTTCACTGTTTAATAGCTGTAGCAATTTATATATATATTTTTATATATACATAAAACAGTGTTCCCAAATGGTTTCTCCTAAGGGGGTAGGCAATAACTGGTGCATACTCTTTGCTTTAGATGGATTTTTTTTCTCCCTCTATTTGCAGAAAACAATAATAAGAAACAGAAAAAATAAAAAATAATAAAAAAATAGACAAAATAGTGAAAAACAGCAATTGTTCTGGAGAGGATGGACGGATGAAAGCAAACTATTAATCCAAAATGCTTGGCCATTTAATACCCAAACTGTTCCCTTCTGAATGCTCTGAGAGCTCTCAGCACAGTTCCAACACCCCCGTGTACCTGGTGATTGCTCAAAGCTCATGTAAGTCTGTGGGAATGAATCTACCAACCCAGCCTTTAGTCATGCATGCAGGTGACAATATTTGGGAAAAAAGTATTCACACAAAAGAAAGGGTGTGAAAGCCATGAGAAGGAGGAATGTTTCTTGCATTAACATCTCTGAAATGTTAATAACCACTTCTCCTGCAGCTCCCACTAAACCTAGGACAGCAAGACCTGGTTTGGGGAAGCCTCTCCTCAGGGTAGCACTGAAGCATATTTTTCACTTGTAGTTGAGCATGTCCTTAAACTTGTCTATTAATCAGGAAGAAAACGTTTAAAGCAGTTTGAATCCTACAAACTGAGGTGTTGTGCAGAGGTGGAATTAAAACTTTAGACAAGTCCACATGCAGCTGAGCTCTATCTTATGGTGACTTCTTATCATGGAAAAACCTGGCAGAAAATATCAACAGAAACTGAGATAAAGTGCCTTTGATCCTTTGAAACCCACAGAGCTGCAACCTGATACAGCCAACTCCCCGCAATGTCTATTGGGGCAGCAAACACTGGGATCACCTATTGCACCTTGGAGACCTGGAGAGAGATACAGCAATATCTGGTAATAAATTTACTGCCGCTGTGTGCCCTTATTCTGACATGAATTCTGTGGTCAACAAAATCTTGCAAAAATACAAGATACAAAAAGGAAAGTACCAAAATTGTCATATAGGGATCTCACCCTATCACCAGCAAACCCTCTAAAAAATACCTTAAGAGTCATCAAGGCAGCGACTAGGTTCTACCTGACCTCTGCACTGAACACCTTGCTCATGGTGCTCTATCCCTGGACTCCAAAGAAGCTGAAGCCCCCATGACCCTGGATCCACAGGTGTTGCTGGAGCTGCCCCTGGATCCCAGGGCACAGTCCATCTCACTGATCTACTCACCAAAAAAACCCCAACCAGATTTAGAAAATTAGTCCTGTGGTGTTATGTTTAATGCAGGAGTGATATCCAGCGATAGACCACCTGGGAAAAGCTGTGGAGGGGAAGGGAAACTACAGTTCTCCATTTATGTGACTTTCTAGCATTTGATTAGCGTAGGAGTAGAGGAAAGCTAAGACGAACACTTTCACTCTCCCCCACACACCCTGATCATCCTGGCTCCTTACGAGCTGCATCCTTACAAGCGCTACTTAAGCAAACCCGTGTTCCCATGGATACGCCGAGGATTTTCTGCCGAGGGCTGCACGCGATGCGAGTGAGAGTGACTCGGCTGGTGTGAATAAACACGAAGTGGAGTCCCCTTCCAGACCCAAGGATGTCTGTGTGTCGGCAGCGTGCACCCTGGGGAGTCAGCATCTCTGCTGTACTCAGGACAGTGAATTGCCTCAGTGGCCGGGCAGGACTCCTGTATTTCGAGTGACCATTTCCATGGTGCAGACAAAGGAGTATCTTCCTCTACACCACTGCAGGCTGCACCTGCAGGTTGCTCTTGCTGTGGCACCAAGCACTCTTTGCTCACTCTTTACAGGGTGGCCGCAGCACCGATTTTAAACTGACATGCCATGAAAGAATGGAGAAAATATTTCCCTAAAAAAACCCCAAAACTAGCCCCAAAAAAGCAGCCAGAACTGATGCTGTGGCTATGGTACATATTGAGCACCCCAGCAGGCATAGTAAATTCAATAATGTGAGTAATACAAGCAGGGCAGGCGCCTTGCTGAATGACAAAGAGATACAGTCTGTTATGAAACATGAGCAGGAATCCAAGGCGAGATCTGAGAAGGATAACACTGGTACATACCACAGCTGCTGGAAGGAGGAAGGAATTTCAAGATCCATATAAACCCATCATTCCTCAGTATGATAGGGCAGCACACAATGCTGCCCACCAAGGGGCAACCAGTGAGGGAGCAATGCTGCCCATGCAAATCCCTGCTCCTAAAGTCAGGATGTGTCCATATGGAATATATTCTGCGTGTTGAACTACTTAAGAAAATACTATTTCTCTAGAAAAGAAGCAAGAACAACATGTTTATACAAAAATAATTTGGAGGTTTGCTTTTTCTGGGTATCTTTGGCAAGAATAATAGTAAAAATCAGAAAGAGGGGTGGAAAGAAGGAATTACTTAGTCCATCCTTCCTCCCAAAGCAGACCCAACCCTATGTATACACTTCTTGTCAAACGTTCCCCTATGTTTTTAAAGGCCTCCTGTAGTGGATTCACATGGTAGTCCACAGAAAATCAATTCCATTCTATTTTTTAATTCATGTTTGTCTTTTTTGAAAGACTTTTGTCATTGGTCACCAAACCACAACTACACACAGAAGTCATTCTCCTACTCCTGGAACATTGGAACCTTCTCCAATGTCATCTGGTGGCAGTCATCACTGGAAACAGCTTATGTTTGCTGCACGCTAAATCACATTTCTCAGCCTTTGCTCTTACTGACAGAAATGCTCCTAAGAGCCTGCTGTGGGAATGATAATTAGTTTGTTGATTAATCATCAATGCTCAATGATACAGTGTCATTCCTGGTGCTTTTAGGTTTGGAGAGAGAGTCCCCCTCAGCAGGATAAAGCTTGGGATGGTGTGACATCAACCTGGGACCTGGAGAACAGCTCCAGACACCGGCAGGTATGGAGTGAGACCATAGCCTGCCCAAGGCTGGCTTGCATCAAAAACAAAGACATAACCACCAGCTCGGCAGAGTGAGCACGCAGACCTCACCTGGCTCTACCCCTTGCTCCAATAAAACACTTCAGCATTTCCATGGCAATTCTGTTGGTTTCCACCCCCTTGCAAATGCTGCCTTTGTTAATACAAGTTGTAAATTTGTTTCATTTTCTCCAGGAGCTCCCACACTATCAAGATCAAATTTAAGGTGTTAATTAAATGGAACGTGTAACACTTTACAGTCCAACAGACGACAGTTTGGGCTAATGGCAGTGGCTGGAGGTGGGTTACCATTGTGGGCAGGGAAGGATCTGATTGCCCCCTGTTGGCCTCTGGCTAACCAATATTCCTGTTTTCATATATGTTCTCCCACTACCTAGATTACAATAATTATTTGACTATGCCTCACTGACAGCACATTTTCAATTTAAAGGCTTTACTTGTCAGCTTATACATGCATATCTGCAAAAATAATTCTCTAAGTTTATGGTTTTCAGCTCTGCAGCCTTCCAGATGCCTTTAAGTTCAACTTTATTTTGCCATCATCTTAATTCAACAGCTGCAGAGGAACACACAGTATCTTTTAGGTTAACTAGTTGATGGGTTTTAGCCAAACATCATAAAGAGTTCATGGTCAACCATAAACTCATTTGAGGCAACATCAAGCAGGTCACAGTCTGTGCACAACAACAAGCTGTCTGCTACCAAATCCAGGTGCAAACACCTCCCAGAAAAACCCCAGAGTGCCCCAAAAGTGCCACTGCATTGCCCTGGTCTGTGCACCCTGTATAGCAATATAAAATTCTATTTCAAAATAACTTTTTGTTCATAAATTAATTTCTAATAGTGGATAAGAGAGTCTTCTTGGTATTTGGGTGGCTTGTTTTTTCTGTATGTCTGTATTAAAAGTTGAGGTGATCGACTGGACAACTTAAGTTCTCTTTTAGGCATGAACTGTCCAAAAAGAGCATCACATTTTCCAAACTGATTTACCATCAGCCTGAATACTTTTCCTGACAGCTGGGGATGTTTGTAAGGAATTTGGTATTTGATACTGGAAATGCAGACCTTGTTAATTGATTTGGATAAAATACAGACAACTGGTGGTGTCTTATTTTGGCCATGCTTAGAAAAAGTTTCCAGCATATGTATTTATATGTAAAACTTCAAAATATTTTTCTATGCACATTTTTTGCCACCGACCTCTAATTCCCTGCTTATGCCAAAGTCTTTGCAAATAAACTGATCTGTTACAGTCTCCTCAGAACAAAATACAAGATGGGTGCAAACACCAGCAAAGCCCATCTAGGGGTTTATTTGCTTATTTACAGATAACTTGGTGAGGGATTTCCCCCATTTCAGTTAACAGCTGCTTTGCTTTTTTTGCAGCAAACTCATCAATCTGCCTCTGTTTCTGTCGTGGTAGAATAGCAAACCCAGCAGTGAAATGGGAGATAAAGCCAAGTGAATGCATTAATGTACTGCACACAGTTTGCTGTCTAAAGCTATGTAGTCAGCCCATATTTCCTCAGTTTTAGCTCTGTTTGTGAGCATAAACATCTACACTGCTCTACTAAAATTAAATTATAAATGTTAAAAAATTTTCATCAGTGCCCAGACCCAGAACCTTTTTACCTCGGAAACTGCATTATAGTCCCTTATCACATCATCAAACTCCTGCGATCACCAGCATCCCACATGGACCAGAACAGGTTAATTTTTCCAAGGCTGAATCATCACAGAATTCATCTATAATAGCCCATGCAGAATAAAAAGCTAGAGATGCATTTAAATACCCCCAAAGTAATTTGGTTAGTCAATGAACCACAGTATCTTCTCCCCACTCACTGGTTCACTTGGCATCCATCACTTTTATTTTGTATCAGATACTCATTGTCTGGAGTGATAACAGATATGTGATCCAAAGAAAGGAGCATCCCATTGAATTGCTGGCACACAGCATAACACTGTCATTATGCAGCATCGTGGTGCCAGCCAAAATACCCATTTTTAATGTGTTCTCTGCAAAGAAATGATGGCACCCACATCTCTGCTACATAATCTTATCATGTTACTAAAACCAGTAACACTCTTGATTTGGTTTCATCCTGAGTGAGCTAACATGGCTTTGTTGAAGTTTTAAACTCCTAATTCCACAGATAGAGATGATGTGGACATATTTTTCTTTTTTTTTCTGTCGTTTTTTGTTTTTTCTTTTTCTTGCAGAATAACATTTTTAGAGTTGACATCAAGTTTTCAGATTTTCACAGCACAGAAGCTGTGAGCACAGTGCTTACTCCTGAAAATGCATGCTGTAAAGCTGACAGCTTAAGAAGAGGTGAAAATTGGATAAATGACTAGCAAAGAGGGCACAAATGTAAAAGAACACCTTTTTGCTTGCAGCTGTGGGCACCAAACATACTCAGGGAACTTGGTCTCCTTTGCTGTCATGGCCATATCTCTTTCCTGTGGCTCCAAGATGAATTACATTTCCCTCCCATCTCCTTCCAGCAGCTGTCTCACTTCTCTCTACTCATCCTCACCCTGTTCTTTTAAGAGATGTTTAGTGTTTTGCAGAGCAAGAACACAGAACAGAGTAATGGTTAAATATCTACACATTTATACCATATTTTTCTTAGCAAAAAACTCACAGTCTGCCTGATGCTTACTCCAAGGTATGGCAACACCATCCCATCACTGCATCCCTTCTGGCACATGCCTGCAATCCAAGGAGCCCCAGCAGAGAGAAATTAGTTTTACTCCACCCAGGAACACAGATGCTCAAAGAAACCCTCATCAATCTTAGCTCTCAGAAATAGCATCCGGCACCAAAACTTCATTCAAAGGGAATTACCTGGCTCAGAAGAAAAGCTGGAGTCTCACAGCTTGCTTCACTCTCTCCACCCAGAAAACCTTTAAATCCAGTATGACTGTGCCAAGCCCATCACTGTGGACTTAAAGCCTACTCACAGGTAGCTCTGGGCAGTTACAGGTGCTCTGCGAGAGACAGGCCCTGCATCTTGTTAGATATATAGGATTTCTCCTTTAGATGTTTCTGTAACCTATTAGTCAGAGTGAAATCTGTGAAAAGATTCAAATGGTGTTTCTGGAGTAAAACACAGAGAGACCATGGTGGTTCCTCTGACAAACCACCTCGGGAACAGCAGGACAAGAGGCTGCAGCAGAAAAGGCTTTTTGGGCTATTGTACTTCCAACACAGTCGGGAGGGTTGCCGAGGTGAGAACAGTCTTTGTGGTGGAGGTCCTATGGGGTGAATGGAAAGTGACCGAAAGCCTTTGGCTCTCTTTCAGGACCTCTAGCACTTTCAGATGAAAGGAAAAAAATCTGCCAGATCACAGCTTATTTCTCCACTCTGAGGAGAACATAAGAAAATCAGAGATGACACAGCAAAAGCTGCTCATTCAATTCATCAGTGGGGACTGCCCTGGCTGGGCAGGCACTCCGTGTGCTGCAAACCTCTGAGCACCAAAACCAGCCAGTGCTCCAGTGCAATAGATATCAAAGCTGAGGCTCGGGGTTTTGGCTTTTTCTCAAACACATCCAAACCGTTTTTGTTTGCTGATTCCTGGCTTACCCAAAAGGTAAAGTTTAAAGGTTAAGTGAAACAACAACAAAAACAAAGCCAAAGAGGATTCTCATTGATTTTTGAAAAGGGTGAGGGAGCAGTGGTTTATACCAGCTCTCCAGAAAGGGAATGGTTGTAAATAAACATCCTCCACACCTTCCTCCCACACATGTAGGCACACACTCCAAGCCGCTTTCTCACTTCATTCAGCTCTGACAGCTTGCAGTATTAAAGATAATTAATCCTTTTTATTATTAGTTCCAATGTATGGCATGCTTGCATTTTGCTTTTATATCCTAAAGTTTCTAACTCAGGCCAATAAGCTACGTAGGATGGGAAGGAAAGCTTGAAAGGAGACCTCTGTACAGAATTATATTGAGGCAGACCATCACACAAGGACATGGGAGCTTAACTGAGGAACTGTCACTCTCCCTTCACTGCATGCAAAACCAGCTCCAGCTGTATGCTTTTGCAGAAAACAGCCCCTTGTGAGTAGCTGACCAACCTCCACAGACTCAGGCATCATCATATTTACCACTACTGACCACTGAACACTTTTGTTGATGTAACGTCCATTTGAATCTTAAAATCCCCACTCCTAACAATCAGCATTGCCTATGTAGGTTGCTTTAACCCAAAATATGCACTATGGCAATGACTAGTTTTGTGGAATAAAGGAGGCACATCTACTTCATATTTTTCTTCAGCAGAACCTATACTATAGAGAGATCTCTATACTTAATCTCTCTCTTCATGACTAGTATTGTTCAGAGAGCCAGGAACATGCAGTCAATGCAGAATTAGGAAATATCACAAGGGTTAAAAATATAAGTGTTTAACATAGGCTTGGAGATTTTCCATACAAAACTACTACTCAAGCTTCCAGAAAAAGATACATACAAATATATATGTGTGTGTGTGTGTGTGTGTGTATGTACACAAATACAGGGGTGCATACTTATATCTAAACATACATATATATGTGTGTGTGTATAAATGCACATACACACACACCATGGTCAGGGTAGGACACTACTGCACAGCAGAAATAAGTTATTCCAACCACCTGAGGAAGGCTCCAGAAGGCTCCAGCTTTGCAGAGGCAGCAGCCAGGTTTGGGCTCATGGCAGCTCCTCTGGCTGTGGCTGTGGGCTCTGCATCAAGCTGTCACAGCCCCCATTCCCTGCCTTGAGAGAGAACAGAAAACTGCTGCAAACCACTGGAAAGCTCTCCTACAAGGTCCTGGTTGCACCCTGGGGCCAGCAACTCACTGGCCCTCCAAGCTGGTGCTCCTGGACTGGTCTGACCCAGAAACAGCATCACCTGCTCACAAGCTGTGAATTTCCCTGCATCACACAGCTGTGCTGCTGCAGTAAAGAGTTTAAGTTTATTTCTCATGTGAGTATTTTTTCCACTTGCACAGCCGCAGCAAGGATGCTGGCTTGGCTGCAGTGCTGCTGTGCCTGTGTGAGCATGGCTGGGAGCTGAGACGGGGCCGGGGACCAGAAAGTGCTGAGCCAGAGTTTCACTCCCTCACTGCCCTGTGCTGCTGGGACCAGCATCTCCACAGGACAGGGAAACGCTCGGCTGCTGTTATGAAACAGCGTCCTAGAATGGGTTTGTTCCACAGTGAAATTATGACAGCCTTGACCTCCTTTGCAGGCATGCCGGCTCTCTGCCAGGCTGGTGAATCAAGGGATGCTGAACTGCCAAATCCACCAAACATCAAAGGAAATGAAGCTGTTCCCATGGAACTTATTTTGCTCTCTGGCCAAAGAAATGTTGCATCAGATCTTCCCTTTGAAGAGCCAGTCAGTGAGGTGCACTGGGATCTCCAGCAGCTGCCTGTCTCAGCCAAGCAGGGCTTTATCTCCTGCGCAGTATAAACCAAAATGTCACAAAATGATTGTGAAAAATCGCTATAGGAATGAACGAAAGGAGAGGTAAAGAAAAGGGGAAAGGTAGTAAAAGAACTAGGGCCATTTGCAAATGGTTTGTATTTCTAAATAAATTCCTTGCTGGTTGCCAGCCGTCTGAGCCCTGAAACTTGGCATAACTACAACAGACACTGAATTTGATACAGACATTTGGTTCCCCGTATTCATCATGTGGAGTAGAAATAGAATACATTGCTTATGTGTTTGCCTCATCAGCTAAGGCTTTATCCCCATTAGACTTAATGGAAACCTTCCCTTTACTTTCCTTGTGGCCAGGATTTCATCTCCAGATCACAGCTCCAAGATGACACCACTGGGAGAAAAAATCCCATGCACCTGCATCCTGACAGAGAAAATCCAACACTACAGGCTTATCTCTTGCATAGTCAGGACTAAAGTGGGCTGCTCTTTTGTCCTTTACAGAGCACAGAAACCCCAAAAGACCAAAGGAAAAAGACATAAGAATCAATAAGCTGCTTGTGCCAGAGGGGAGAGCAAGTAGGTGGAGGGAATGCTGGGGAAATGAGGTATACCCTGGGCAGTCAGGACATCCCTCTCTCAGGGAGCATTTGCTGGACTGGATTATGTCAAATGAAGCAAAATGGTCCCATGTGAACCTTGGAATACATTAAAAGGTCAGTACACATCTTTGTGGTACAGTGAGAAAAAGCCTTGGACTACCATCAGCCTTGCCTATGGTGCAAAAGCCGGGAGGGGAAGAAGTAGTGACTCACTGCAGTATCTCTCCTTTCTCCTTCAAACACCACACACCCACACAATTACCCCAAAACCATAATGCATCAGGGAGGTTAGTATAATAATAGATGCCTTATGCCAGTATTGTTCTAGAAATGTCTTTTTTCTTTTTTTCTTTCAGCTACTCCCACAGGGCAGTAAGCACAATACATGTGCATGCATCTGGTGTGCCACAGACATCACAAAATGAGTCAGGTCCTCAGCTGGTTTTATTCAGCTTGGCTGTCCTGATGGTTTTAATATTTATTTTTTTATTATTTCAGTTCCTCCTTCCAAACACTCTCCCCTCTCACATTCTGTATGCAACAATAGAACCCTAATATATAATTTTATCATAAGCATCTCTGCAGTCCCTCACAAAAGAAGAATAGATGTGTAGATGTTGCTGACAAAGCAGCTGTGTCTGCATGGCATTTTGTTCAACGATTCCTGACATCACATTCCAAATCCTACCTTCACTTTCTTATATAAAAAGAGTTTCTCCTTCAGTTCTGGTTATCTAATATACTAGTCCTGAAAGTATGCTTTTGAATATTTTCGTGCTGGGAGTGGATTCTTAAGTTATTTGTGGCTGATGCATGAACACAAGTCCCATTCACCACTCTGCACATCACACCATTGTCTCTGCACCACTGATCATTTTGTCCTGTTAGTGTTACTAGGCTTCATTTGCCTTCTGCACAGAAACCTTCTTCTGATTTCCAGAAATGTGAAACTTTTTGCTTGAACAATTAATTTCACATATAAAAGAGAGAGGAGGGTGTCTTGCTTAAATTTTTTGTCATTGTTCTGGGGAAGGAAAACAGTTATATATTGTCCTCTGCTGATATAAGAGGTTTCATGTTGCATTTCCATACCTGGGGGTGGGCATCACCTTTTTCTGACTCAGAGAACTCCATTTTATACAACCACACTGCTGCAAAGATCCTCGTGTGGTTTCCAAGTATGCATCAATCTTACTGAACAAAATAATTTGATTCTTGCAAAATGTTATATTTTTTTCCATTACAACGCATTCCAACACAAGAATTAGCATACCAACCCAGACCAAATGTCATTCTAGCCCAAACCCAGTGCTTTGCTGTGTCTCAGGAGTAAACAGAAGTACAGGAAAAGCTTCTTTGCCTCAATACACTGTCGTCCCTTACAAACACCTGCCATGCAAAGACTTTCTAGATGTTATATGTGAAGTGTTAGCATCTGAAAAGCCCTGAACAAGGATGTTACATTCCAACTGCATGGAAAGCATCTATTTCATTTGATGCTCACCATCTTCATTCTGCTCCACAGCTTCTGTGCACTCTGCAAAGGAGTGCTGGAAGAGCTCTGGTAAGAGGCAGTCATGACGAAGTTGCCATATAACTTTATGACACAATCTTGACGACATTGTCTCATGACAAAGTCATGGTAACAACGTTCAGTGTGGCAATTTGTCACCCTCTAGAGGTGACTGAGCAATGAAAGGATTGATCCAGCCCAGCTGTCCAGCTGCTCCTGCCATCCTTCACTGCTGAGAGGGGCCCTTGCAGCTCCCTCATTCACAGCCAAGGATGCCAGGTTTTGCCTCCTGGTCCTGCCACCTGTGTCACTGCAGATTTGCCTTCCAGACTTCACACAACAGGTACCTGAGACGTGTGAAACATGCTATTCTTGAAACTTCCTTGAAATAAATCTGCTCTGAAAACTACTTCTTTATTGAAAGGGTTATCCATAGAAAAAAACCACCGTAGAGCACATACCCCTTTTACCTCCACAGCAACTGAGCTCTCATTGTAATCATAAAGTCATTTGGCAGTTGCCCATTAATATGGAATGTCAGATTCAATCTCTGTAAACATATACTGGATATAGTGGGAAAAAAAGCCAAGTTATGAACTTTTTGCTATGTATTGATCTATCAGCAGTGTGACAAACAGAAAAAGAACTGAAAAACTATCTACGTGGCTCATCTTATAATTAAGTGTATAGAAATAGACCAAACTCTGCAGGAGAAGAAGGAAAAAAAATACATTATTATCCATTTCCTACTTTTGCTGCAGTGATTTCTGAAAGCACACTGTAATGTATTAGGATCTCTATGAACACAGAAGGCAAAGACATGTTCGCATCACCGAGCCAACAACTGTGACTCTGCTCCCTGTGAATCAGCACAGCCCTCCTGATTCCCATTTGTACCATCCCGATATATTTCACCCACTTCTTGCACTTAATATAAAGGAAGAATCTAGACAAAACAAAAGGTTCTTTGGTATCTCTAAGTCATAATGTATCAAATCCCTCTGCCTTTGAGGAAACCTCGAAGTGTAGTGGACAGACTCAGCAGAGTCACGGCTTTTACTCCCAGAGGCCAATCCTTCTGGTTCCCATGTTTGTCCATGGCCTGGCTTTGCAAAGCCTACACTTACAGGATCCAACTTACCAATGACCAAAGCTCTCACAAAAGTTTTTTTCTCTGTCAGTACCTTTGTTATGGAATGAAATGCTTCCTATAAAAAAGCTTACAACCCCTTTAAGATGTGTCACCGTGAGCTGGGACACATTTCTTCTTTGCCTGTGACTATTCTCAGACAGTGGGGGAAAGACCAGAGGCTGGTTGACAGCAGAGTCATTCTATTTGCACCACTTGGCTTTGGCCCACGGAAGCCCCTCATGTGTGGGAGGAACAACTTAGCAAAGGGGCATGAGGAACCAGTGCAGGTGCTGCCAGAGCAGTTTGCCCAAGATGACCATTGCATTATGCAAGTTGAGCTGAAATTCTGGTCAGAGGCCAACCTGTCTCTATCCTTGTCTTTCCTGGTGTTTCATCACAAGCTTTACTCTGCTGGAGAAGCCAGCCTTGCAGATAGTTAGGACAGCCTTTGGAGAAGAGCAGAATTGCATAACTCCAGCTATCTCATACACATCTGTGCCTGTTTACACAAGAGGGGAGCCTGGTCCTGTAGTTTCATAAAAGCAATCAGCATCTGATTCTGGAAAGATGACTGCTTTATTCTCATCATTCTGAGAGGTCAAGTAAGAAAAACCATTAGAAATTAGGTTAATGAGTTCTCCGCAAAACCTACAATTCCTGCAACAAGAAAAATTGTAACACGTCTCCAGATCTCACTTTCCCTGGGTGATCTAGTGATAGCAGCTTCACTAAATTCAGCACCACATTTCCACTTGTGGAGAACTTGGACTACTGTTCCTACTTAAAGGGGCAGTAAAAGAAACATGCATTTCCAATAAATTTCACACCTCTATTCCCCTCTACTCCATCAAAAGACATAGAACAAAAAGAAACTCTGAAACTTTTGTATCTGAGGTATGAAGGCAAATATTAAGAAGGCACAAAATATTTTTTTCTAGTCTCCAGATTAGTAAGAGGATAACTCCTGAACACTGGCTGTATTCCAGTGCACTTTCACCAAACCTATTTCAATCCTCAATCCCTCTGAAGTAACAGGATCTGTGTCCTCCTTTTAAAGGGATGTTTTGAAGTGCAGAAGTGCATGTTTGTCAGCTCTACAGAAATAAATTTAATATCTCAGTTGCCTATACTCCTTCTCCCTCTATATTATTGTTTAAGATTTACTTGTGAAGCCCAGAAATGAGGCACACAACTTCAGTCAAACTCCTCTGAAAGGGTTCTCCCCATCTAATCTGTCTGTGCAAAGTCCATTTTGGCTTCAGCAGTTCTTTCAGAGGAAGTTCTTACAAAATCTGTATCTCTGCTGGGAGCAGCAGACTGGGCCGTGATAGGGAGTTAAATGCTTCCATCATTATGCTGTCTAATGCCTTCTTTAGACGAAGCTTGTCAAACATTTTTGGCATTATGTATTTCTCTCATGCTGACAATGCTTTAGATCTCTTGAAGCTTGTCAAACTGCTGAGTTTAGATTCAACAGTGATACAGGGGAAATAGTATGAGAAACATACTGTGTGCATGAAGGCACTTCCCCATCCCTACAGCCCTGAGCTCACTAAGGCAAATGCTCACCCTTCTACACAGCTGTTCTTCATTCAGCTTGTGTGTGTAGAGGTAACATGTTTGTGTGTGTTTTGTGCTCACAATAATCAAAATGCCACAATAAAAATCTTGATTATTAACATAATGAAGAAATCGGAAAGATACAGCAAAAATGGCACCTATCCCAGACATTTGTAGGACACTGTCTAAATGAATGGCAGTCCAAGATTTGTTTGGGATGATTAATGATCTATAATGACAGATGATGAATATCCTAAGAACATCTCCATTCCTCCTACTTACTCTGTGAGTCTAACAGAGCTGACCTTTTCATAAGGTCTGGTAATTTCCATATTACGTCCTGAAAACACCACTAAAATGAGCATGCTAAATTGCAGTATGGGGCCACAAAGGACACACTAAGAACAGGAAAGGTGTGAGCAAAATGTGACAAATTACTTATCTGCAACTTCACAGACCAAGGTTCTGTCCAATTTGAGAGTCTGAGTGATATATGTTTGATAGATTCAGCTTAGCTATATCAGACAGGCTGGCCTATAATCCACTTTATAACTGTCACACATTAGTTGATAGTGCTTAGGAGAGGATTGGCAGGACAGAATGACGTGATAACAGAATTACCTCCATCACCTACCTTACATGTACTGTATATTGAACTCAAATCAGGACTTGTGAATCGGCGTTCAGGACCTCATCACAACACATTTTGTTGAGAAACCACATCTCAGTTGCACAGATAACTTTTTTTTCCTGGCCTGCCTGACATTTAGAAAAGTTTGAAAATAAAATTGTTTGTGGATGAAAAAACACATGATTCACTTTGAGCTTTCTGACAAAAGGAGGGGGGAATGAATTTCAAACCCACAAATATTCACTTCAAATAAAAAATTCAAAACTTATAGTCTGACAAATATTGAAATGAAACATTTCAGTCATTCTGTCTCTTTTTTTTTTTGTGACAGGTTATTCTGAGCTTTTCGTTCTTACTGAAGTATTATCTGAGGGGTATATTAATTTGCAAAATGTATTGGTTAAGGCAATTTTTCATTTTTCATCCAAAATGATATTGAAATTACAATTATATTTCATGTTTTTTTACTCCATAGACATCCTATCTTTCCAGGAAGAACATAGGATTATCAATGTTGAGTGTAGGCTGGCAATGAGCCAGATATACAAATAACTTTCTATCAACTTTTGTAGTCCTGAGGTAAATGAGAGGGGAGTTGTAGCTCCTTTCCTTGCACCCATGGAGAGTAGTTTTTTGTATGGGCCATTTCAGTTTGCAAATAGCACTGCTCATGTCCAATAGGGACAACTCATTCTACTTGAAAATACACGAAGCTGCAGCTAAGTGATACTGTGGTCAAGAGCAACTAGTTGATCAGGTCTGTTTCCTTCAGCTTTGGGTTGCTGGGTCTCTTCCTTCTGGTGTCTCTGCTTAAGAACTCTGTGAGCATCATCTCCTTCATTCTGACTCGCTCCATTCTCCTTAGGTTACCCTTCACCTGTTGCTTGGTGGAAATAAGACAGAAGAAGAAGGGCTGTTGCCAAAACACAAAACACCACAGGGCAGAGGTCTGCAAGAAGAAAAAAAGAGTTTTCTAGAACTACTGTGATATTCCTTAATCACAGCATTCATCCCAGTTGTGCAGCTCATTTCTTCCCCCACCTTGGACTGGGCCTTTTTAAACTGAGAGTTTGTCAAAAGATGGACTTTATTCCTGGTTTGGGAGATGTAAATGCCAAGTGGCCTTAATAAAATATTGCCACAGGAGTCCACCTCACATCCTCTGTGCACATCTGTGGAGTGCCAAGAACAGTTTTTGGTGTCATACAAAAATAATAAAGATAGATGTAGTTAATAAATAGGTAAGTTCATTTTCAGCCCTCTGAGCTCCTCATTTTCTTTTAGCATAAGCCCATTTTTTACAGCTGACTGCTGTGATGTTCCAAGGGATGTGCTGATGTGGCTTGAACCAAGTTAATTTGCTTCCTTTTTGTTTTTTTTTCAGGATTGCAGATGTCATCAAAAATAAACAGTACAAAGAGGGGGGAGAAAGAATAGGCAAAGCAAAGACTGATTCAGAAACTAATTAAAATAAAACATAGTTCTCAAAACCACCAAGTTATTCAGATGTCACAATCCAAGGAAAAGCTGTTCTTTTCTAAGCATTCTGCTTTTTTACCTTCCTCCTCCCTGCTGAAATAAGTGGTCTAATTAAGTGTTGAAGATATTTCCAAGTGAATTCAGGTTATCTCAGACAGCAGTTTTGGAGGCATCCAAAGATCTCCAAGTTGTAATAGTTTTGAAGAGTTAAGTGCAGGGTTTTTGCTAAAAGTGGTGAAATTCAGGACTTGGGAACTAAAGGATGGGAGACCTGGTACAGCTGCCAATAGTCCCTGGCCTCAGTCAGAGTTAAAAGTGGGCACTGTACAATGAAGGGAACAGCTCCAGTACATCCACAGGCATGAGAATGATTTAGGGCTGAAGGATTTACAGTCCCTTTCTCTCCACTTGCCTTGGGCACAGAGGACAGAGAGGCAATAAGTGTCTTCTGCTGCTGCACCACTCCAGCCCATATTTGTCTAATTGTTTACATCAAAGAGCATCCAATAGATGTGCAACCACCACTGCTATTGTATTACAAAGAAGGTAGCAAGCAGATGGATGCTTGCTCTGCTTCAAACCCTGATATTCAAACTGTTCCCTTGCCTCATTTGCAACAAACAACACAAATTCCAAAGAGATAAAAAAAATAGTAGATTAGTGAGCTCTTTAGAGTGAATTTTTAATCCAGTGGGTGCTTCCACCAAGGAGGCAACTTTCCAAAGCCTTCTCTTCATTTCACATCTCCCCAGCAGGGAATGCAGTGACCCCAAGTGCAGCAGGACAGGCCAGATTTACCCACTTTGTCACGACTCCTTCTCCTGCTAGACCATGGTTATAGCTGAGCTTTGAGCCCTTCACACCCTGAAGTGTGAACAAGGCCTTCAGTTTTGGTTGGCGAGAACACAAAAAATCCTCTTCTATGACCTTTTCCCTGTATGTGTATAGGAACTATGCTGTGGGTGCCACAGGGAATTGACAAGGGTGCTGACAGTTGAAATAAAATTCATCACACGAGTTGGGAACTCTGCCTTGTTGTCCATGTTGTCTCTTCTTCTTCTCCTTCTCAGAGCAGGTCCCCTTTCATTGATTTATCTCACAAGAGAGCGTAGCTGTCTCAAGAACCTGTTATTCTCCTGCCAATCAGAGTCAAGTCCAATTAGCTTCTTGTATAGCAATCTTTTGGTCCTCATATTCTCAGCTCATATTTACATTCTTTCGCACAACATTTCAAGGACACTGTGGTCCTAAATTAGAGAATTCACAAAACATTCACACACGCTAAGAACATGAGGCCTCTTCTGGGGTCAAATCTCACTTAAGATTTTTCATCCATTTAAGGTTGAGACAGCTAGATTAACAAGTGACAGCAATATATGTGAGTATTTCAGGGAAACACCTAAGGAAATCACTGTTTTAGGCTAGTTGCAGGGACATTTGTGCTCGCTGAACATGCTAGCAATGCATTAAAAGACTGCAGCAGATCATAATTCTCACTTAATATCCCCAGCAATTACCACTGCTGCTGGGGCACTCCTTCTCTAACCCACAGAAAATACTCAAATTCAGCTACTTTGCTGCTGAATCTTGGTTTGGCAGTACCAAAATATAACCTGTAGTGTGTGGCTTCCCCCATCCCAGGAACCATTTCTTCTCACATCTCTAAGTGGTTTTCCTAATTTTTTTCTCTGTGTTACTGATGTGCAGCCTTGTGTAAATACTTCACTAACTTTTGCCCCCCAGTCCCAGCCCTTGTACACAGGTCTTTAGCTTCACTCACTTGAGAGTGATTCTGAGAGCAAACGTGTCTCCTGCAGCTGTTAATCTGTCATTAGTGTGCCATAAGTCAACCAGATATACTGCACTATTACAAAACCTCAACAGAGTGGAAAAAATCATTTGCTTTACTGTCAACATAAAAACTTTTTATCTTCATTGACAGTTTTATTTAGAAAAATCCCAGCTATATTTTAATTTGGCTCTAACGATAGGTCTCAGAAAGCAGTGTCTATATATTAAAGTTTACCGCAATAGCAGCTGCTAATTTTCTTTTTCCACTTTTTGGTTTTGTTTCACAGATATTTCTTAAGAAATTATGCTTCTGGAGTATTTTTGTTGTTGTAAAAAAGCACATATTTCTGACAGACTTGCAAACTGGCTAATTACCAATGGCTGTTAAAACCAGATTCATCCATGTTATCACCAGCACTGGAATTTAAAGGAACATATTTAAATCTCTTTATAGGAGAATACCTACAAACTTACTTCACAGAGAGCATGTTACACATTTAGGGCAGTAGCACTCTTCCTTTGCTCTATGAGTATTTATCTCCTCAATAACAAAACTGATGACTTGGAGTGAAGTCAAACTGCAAGGGCTAGTGAAATACTTTTGTATCTGTAATTGCAGCAAGAAGGTTGGATGCCAAGAAAGGAGAAATCACTGATGGTCTGAGGCCCTGTTTTCTGCAAAATAAGTGAAAGAAATGAAGACATCACATCTCCATCCATACTTTTGAACTCATTCTGTCTTTTACTGTTGTAGGTTAGCGAGATTTTCCTGGTTCAAGCCCACAATTCATTCATGCACAAGGAGAGTACATAAAACAGCAGCTAAGATTTTCTATTTAGCCCAAACCAATCTGCCTTCTATAATGTATTTCCTTTGGAAATGTCAAAGCTTCTACAGAGCTCAGCTCTGGGACTTTGTGAATTGAAGTTCATAAAAATCTATATAGGCTGGTAGAAATCCTTCCTGGTAGAAAACGGCTCGGAACAGGCCAGAACTCTGGTTGTCCCTCCTTCCAGACACACCAAACAGCCATAACAGTGCTAATGCCCTGGGAAAGTGGACATGGAGACAGTCAGTCGTTTGGGGGGCAGCTCCCACTACACTGAGGTCTGTGTAAGGACCCTAAAGTGTGTAAAACCAAGCCCACTACACTCTTCCTTGAAAAGTTATGCATGGCACAGGATTCTTGGTAGCAATTTGACAAAAAAAAAAAAGACACCAGAGGCTGTCAAATAATGTTTGTAAAAGATGTTCCAGTGGGACTGTGCTGGCTTTGACTAGACATGGACAGCAAGAATGGGAGTTGGACTGAACTTCTGCAGAATCTGGGTTTGTTTGTTTTATTTTAAATTATAGCAATATGAAACCGATCTTCCAAAACACTTTCTTTTTTCTTTCTAAAAGATAAAACCCCAGAGCAAGAATATTTGTGCTGGAAAAAAAGTTCCTCAGATGAATAGCTTTGTACAGACGAGGACAGAATTGCCTGAAATAGCTTTGTTTTGAAACAATACATTGTCTCACAGGAATTTTAGATATTCTTTATGAAGGCAGCACTTGGCATTATACTTCATGCCTTTCAAAGTATCTATTTTCATAGGAAATGAAGGAAAGGGATGGAAAATGTGTTTTTCACCAAACTGACTTTGCAGTTGTAAGGATCTCAAGCAGGAGGATGCCCAAGAATGGACAGAAGAAAAAAATATTATATCCTATACATCCCAAATGGCAACAGGAAAAATAAAGAAACAGTCTCTCCAGATCATATTCATGAAGAAAGATTTTCTTTGAAGAAAATCTTCTCTGTATTGCTAAAAACGTGTTTCAGCTTGACTGATGAATGTTGGAGAATTGCATAGGTGAATTCAGGAGACCACAGCTGACAGGTATCACATCAGGAGAGATCACTCCATCAACTCAAATATAGCCTCCGTGTTTTCCTAACAGTTTATTTTCTGTGTCAGGCATGCTTGTTAGGCTTTTTGTTTGCTAAAGAAAATGTAATGCTGTAATGTTTGTATATGAGCCCTATTTACAATGCCTCCAAAATCTGAAGTGTATGATCTGGTGGTCTGATTTATATCCATCTGTCTCTAAAGTCCAAGGCACAAACTCCAATAGTTTTCCCACAGCCCTGTGGATTCAGTATTGTGGTCTGGATTCATCTTAGAATTCCTTCCAAATTTCAACGCTGGAGCATCAAGTCACTTAATCTCCTGGTGGTTCCATCAATTATGGGAAAGCAACACAAGGAAGATAAAAAAACCTACCAGGTACACAGAAACTTTCTCTTTCTGAGCTGCAAGTCACACAGTTTCACCCTCACACACACAGTTATTTCACTTTGTGGTTTATGCCTGTTTGCTATGATCTTGCCAAAGGGCTGGCTCACACCTCAGCCTCCCAGCTTCGTTTTCAGTTGGTAGTTAAATCTATCTTTCAAATAATTTTTCATTTGCATATTTCTTCTGAAGAAATATGGTGGGTACATTATTACTCACTCTCTATTTCCAGTATAAATTTTTAGTCACCTTTTTGTCCCTTGTGCAGCCCACACACTGACGCAGCATCTTCTCACACTTCTCTCCCACACAGGCAGCTCATGAAATTACACTCCTAAGCCATACAGGGGATGATGGATGGATGGCATTTGTCTATGCTGTGCAGGACTGACTTACTCAGAGGCTGGTAATGGGTAAGAGTAGTTTTAGCTGGCCCAAGCACCATGCAAGATGTACTGGCTGCCTATATATAGACCTTTAATTGCTTAAAGAGTTGACTTTAAGAAAAATATTTTCTTGATTGACAGGTCTACAGGCAGCCTTGGGCAAGAGGTCAAGGAGCAGAGGGAGCTGATTGCTATCTGGAGCTGAACACAACTAATTCATCATTTGTGTGGTGGAGTTGCCCCAGAGGAGCATTGACTAGAAGGGTTGTGTGCAAAGTGATTGGTAGAATGTCGCTAGAGGATGCAGCTGCTGGAGGAATTGATGGAGAGGTAAAGGAGATGTTTCACCAAAGAGTAGGAAAGGTAGAGCTGAATGTGGTATTTGTGTCCTTGTCAGATAATACTACAATGCAAGAGTGAAAAAACAGCTGCAGAAATCTGTTTTTCCACTTGTCCCCTAACATCAGTAATTATTCAAAGGAAATTACCCCACTGCAGACACACTGGTAAAATATGGTTGCAACCTGTCTCACTTTCATGTTGGGTTTTTTCTTTTCCTTGCCAAGGTGGGGACCACGAGGCCAATAAATTTGCCTCAGGAGGAAAAAAGTTACTTGGAGAAGCTGCTTCATCATCTCCCTTCTGCTTTTCTCTAACAGTCAGTGTGGCAATATCCGTTTAAGTTTAGAAAGCATATTGTTACAGGATGTGTGGGAACCACAAATACCATTTGAGGCCAAGTTACAGTAAATCCTATTCTTAGTGTCACTAATGGAAGTGCTTCCTTCTCGTCACAAAAGCAAACAAAAGGAGGTCCATTAATTTTTCACTCATGGAGCAGTAAGAAGGCACTTTAGAAAGGAGGAGGAAGGACTCTGGTCAGGTAAACAAGCAACTACAGATGTTGTCACACTGCTGAGCCCAGAGGCTGGAAACCTATTCTGTCTATGAATGGTCAATACCCAAGTTCTACTTTTTGCTTTATAAATATCTTAAATATCAGCTCAATTTGAACCTGTAATTATGTTTGTCTTAGCATGATACTAGTTATTAAGGCCAAGCGCTGCAATAAACAACTAATCATTACTTCTGCTGTTCCTGGCCACTGTCTGCATTACAGTAGAATAAACCAAAAGAAACACATTTTCTACTACTATGAATATAATAAGATATGAGACAGTAAATATTTCACTGTGTCTCAGCGTTTACACTCCCTGAACTTGGTATTTCCCTGATTTATGGCAAAGAGAAGTAGGTGCAAATCCACCAAAGTCAATGGAGTTAAGCTAGGGTAAATCAAGTTCTCTATTTCCAAAATCAATTTTCCATTTGTTTTAATACTGTTAATTTAAGTGAAATCACTTGATATTTTCGTACCTCTGATATGTGCATGCAATTTATGCCAGGAGTAATCCTGGGTTAACCTGGATGCTTATGGTTTCTCAGCCCACCCAGATTTGAATGATTTGTTCAAATAAAAGTATTAATAGGATTTATTTTTTGGTCTTGAATACTGAAGCCAAGAGCAGGGCATCCAGTTAAGTTAAAAACAATGTAGCAGAATTCAGCCAATCGAGCATGTTATTATTGTTCATCTTTATCTTGAGGTCCATTTACATTTCCATTTTTAGTTGCACACCTATTTGTATCATGGCTGTGAAGGCTGTAAGAGCTGTTAATTAGAAGTCTGAGGCACAAACTCTACTTCTGAGCCTGCCTCCCTGCTTTCCCTGATTTGGGGATTAAGCTCCTCCTGCTCCCTTGGTCTTCCTTGCCAGAGGTTTTGCCCCAAGAAATCACCAGAATACTAGTTAACTAGTTCCCATAAAAGATGAAAGGGGAAAAAAAGCTAGATCTCGTTCTCTAAAGCTGTATCTTGCAAAGACCCACATCCACTGATGGTATCTGAGAACTAAAATATACCTTGCTAATGCCACTGTAATAACACATGTGAAAGCATTACAGGAAGAAACAGGGCCAAACCACATCCACCTGGAGATGACAAGTGGGAAGAAACCTCCAGAGAAAAAAGCTAGTGTTCCAAGGAGAAGATACTTTAAAAAAAACCAACAACATAAGGTGCAAGTGGGAAAAAACACTGATCAGCATCAGGGTTATAAATCCTTTGTTCAGGGTTGGAGTGAAAACAAACCAAAAGCTAAATATGGTTACAAAGCAATTACTCTAGGTTTGCTGAGGGCAGAGGGAGAAGGGCAATGGGAAAGGTCATTTTTGCCTCGAGGCAGCTGGGATGTGGGCGTAGGCTGTCATGAAGCTGAAAGACCTAAATCACCCTGTTTTGTGACCCCTCTGGAAATGTGGAAATTTGGTCCCTGGGCTCATGTCTGATACATGCTCCCTTGAGCATCAGACCTGAGGGAAGGACCGTTTAGGGAATGTTGCTCCTCCACTGGCCTCAAGCAACTATGTTTGTCCAGACGCGCTTGGCCCTACAGCGCTGGTGAGGGCATCAGCCATGGGGTGTCTCATTCAGTGTGTACAGGATCTAACACAGCCTCCGCTGGAAGAGGAACAAAATCATACACCTAAATTCTGCAGGAAAACTACATCACCCAACCGAGTTTCTCTAGGAAAGGTCACCCAGCGCTGCATACAGGGCACTGAGTGATAACAGTGAAGCCTTGTCTTTAATAAAAAGGACATCTAGTCCCTGGAAAAGTCCATTCTGTATTCCTTTATTATATTGTTGTGAAGATTGATAGTCATAATAAAAAAAAAATCTTGGCATGTCTGCATTTTCTTACAAACAAATTAGGTAGATTAGCAGGATACTTCCAGCAGAAGTGCAGCAAACAGAAGTATATTATGGTTTATGTATCTTGTGAGCTGCTAGTATTAAAAGTCTAAATATTTGATCAGACACATACATCTTCACATTTCTTCTTGTCTCATAAGACAAACAGTGAGTAGTCAGAAAGAACTTAAATTAAAACAAAGATTCTTATTGAGAGATAGTTATAGAGAAAGGGGGAAGCTCTGAAAGGCCATGAGAACAATCCAAGACCTAAAAGGTCCCTGTTAATGAACCACTAGGGATTAAAATTCGTATAGTCCTTCTGAGGCACCGGCTAAGCAACCACATGTTGAACAAGGGAACATTTTTTGAGATATGGACCCAATTCTTTTGGCTATGAGAAGAAATAACATCTTGTGCTCGTCTTGAAATACATTTTTGCTTCCTGGAGGAAATGTTCCCTGGCAAAGCTTTGCCAGTGTTAGGTCATGTCAGTGCATCACTGCAAGGACAAAGACATGAAAACCGTGAAGGCAAGAAGGCAAGAAGGAGGGAACAGGGAAGTGAGTTGTGAGAGACAAGGGAAAAGGGATAAGGAAATAAAAGTGAATGGCAGGGAGGGGAATGGAATTGAAGCAAGTACAGGAAAGCTGCTGGAAAAGGGCCAGGGAAATCATCCCTGCACGACAGCGCATTCATTTCCATCATTGTTCTGCTCTGAAGCCTTGGTTTCCAGATTCTGCATCACTTCTGGCTGCCCAGAAACCCAGCCCCAGGAGAAACAATGCAGCTGCCTGGGCCAGTGGCCAGGATGCTGTCTCCCTAAGAACATTTTTATTGAACTTGAGGTTACAATTCTTTGTTTCTGAAAATGTAACATTTGATATAAGCCCAGAGCACTGACCTATTCCTTTTGAAAACGTAGAAGTCATTTGGGTTTTAGTTCCAGCTTTTGATTAAAGGGCTTTTAAGGGAAAACCTAAAAAAAATCCCCAAGAAAATTCCATGCCAAACCCATTTTCTAGCCTTTAATTTTCAATAGCCAGGGAGAAAACAACAATAAATGCAGGGAACAGAGAGACTATAAGTAACTTCTAGGAGACTATTCATTTTCCTTAATAAGGGTCTTTAACAGCATGAGGACTCATGAAATATAGATAAGTAGAAACAAATAAATCAAGAAATTCAATAGAAAAAGAAAACAAATGGAGAACTCAGAAGAAAAAGCATTTAATAAAAAACTTGGTGAAGGGGAGGGAATGAACTGGTTCCCCATATAACACTACTGGCTGGGGGGGTTTTGCCCTTTGTAGGCCTTTTCTTTTACCTATGTCATTTTCTATGACAGAAAAAGTCTTTGGGAATTGGTAGACCTCCATCTTCCTCCAGTGATGGAGCTGGTACAACAAGGGGGCCAAGGTTTTCCCGTGTCTCCTTCAAACGTATAACCAGAGATCCCTGCATCACTCATCTGTCTGGTCTCTTGGAAGCAAAGACTCTGGAAGGAACTGGCAAAGGGCTACTGTGGGGATGAAGAATAGGGATCATCTTCTGCTATAAATATACTACAGAGACGGAAAAGAGATCATAGTAGAAAATGTCTGTGTCTGGGGTTGGTTCTGTTGCACTTTTCAATGTATTTTTTAAATGTATTTTAAATGATTTTAACTCTTCTCTGGTACAGAGCCCCTGACATGGACAAGCATCTGTATTTTTGGATTTTATGGTGCTCCAGTCTTGGCAGATCTGTACAGTGGTACTTTTAGACCTGAAGTAAGGGATGGTGTGATTTGTATAGGTAGATCAAGTGCACCTTGCAGTGTTTCCACTTGTTATGTTCTTTGTATTTAACACCATTATTTTAGAATTTTAAAAAACATCGGAGCTAAGCGATACACTCAAAATGAACAATGACTTAATTAAAGCAGCACCTTTCTTTTGTCTTTCAATCTGAGAAAATGCTCTCACTCTTTCATGCCCATTATTCCAGCATTTGCTGATGCTTTGTTTTAATGATGACAATCTGTTGCAGCTCAGACACAGAACTCACATGTTCCCCCAGACACCCAGTCATTTCTTTCTTTGTGTGTGTGCTTTATTTTTTATGGGGCCAGCTGCTTTGTGATCAGTGAAATGTCAGAAAAATCATCTTACCATAACAAAGCTGAAAATAAAATATTCAAGGAAGCAAACTCCCATGGAAATCTTTAAAGCTCTAACAAGGGAGAATTCTCATCTCTGTGCACATGGGTGACTCACTGAAGTAAATGTGAATTACGTGACTGCATCAAAGATTTCAGTATGAAGAGCACAGATTTTTTTCCCAGCTTTGGCCTTTTGTGATAAACTCACAAATAAGTTTTGATGAAGATTCTAGATAAACTTCCTCAGTAATATCAGCCATGACCAGAATGATCTGAGGGGGTTGCAGTATTTTCCTATCAAGATTAATTGCCTACTTAACATAATATGTCCTTAAGTGCTTTTTATAAATTGAGCACTCACATTCAACTGTCCAATTTCCAAATGGAATGAATGATACTTAAAGGTCAAGACAGGTGTATCTTTGTAATATAGAGAATAATTGACATAAAACTTGTTACAATTTACAACATGGAAAAAATCTATTTCTGTAAATATTGTAATTAAACAGAATGTTGTTTTTCTAATTGTTGGAAAAGAAAGCCCCAAATTACCAGGAGGAAAGAAATTAGAGCAAACAGATCTGCAGGAAAATAACCCTATGAAAAATTCACAGAGATATACTCATGATGCACCAAATTATCCTCTCGGGTTTCATAATTCTGTGAGCAAGTGCAATTAGTTAAGGGTGGTGTTGTTATAAAACTACGTACTGTGGTTGACGGGTTTTGAAACTACTCCAGAAACCAAAGTCTGACGCTAAACAACCATTGTGTTTGGGTATTAGGCAACAGGAAATCTGCCTCATGATAACTGAGTTATACCAAGCCCTGCAGCAGCCACTGAGACACTATGTCCATTTAATCTGCAGATGGCAAAGTAGATATGCCATTCACAGCTGCATGCATGAGGATATGACATCTTTGTCTATATTAATCTCATGGCTGACTTCACATGACTCATTCAACCTTTCTTTCTATTACATGAAAGGGAAGTTAACTAGCAAGACCTATGGTGATTTTTAAATAGGTCCAGGCCTGCTGTGATCCACATTTCAAGCAATAGACTACAGAGCTCCTCTCCCTGTTCCTAAAACCCTCATGCCACACAGTTGTGCAAATCCACTGTAGCTACGCAAATCCCCCATTTGTGCCATTAGCTCATTCCCAAAGCAGCCTCTTTAAAACACACAGGCTGTGATGCCAAGAATATGACAAGTGGGTCAAATGTATTAAAGTCTACATTGAGAAAGACAACATTGGCAAGCTTTGTTATTCCAGTTATCAGTGGGGAGATAGAAGACTTCAATATATGAACAACCTTTAAAAAAGGAAAAATCTGCAGTATCTCTGTTCCACAAAGATAAGCTGACAGCTAAGGCAAAACATGGTTATGCCCAGAGGCAGCAGGAGTATAACAGGCTTCTCAGCTCTCCCCATCCTCTGTGGCAAGATTAAGAAAAACACCATGGGTTTAGCTCCAAGTGGTGCACAGGAGCTTTACTGTTCAGAGTAGCTTGATTTTGAGATCTTGTGCTCTCCTTTTCAATCAATATTCAGATAAATACATCTTCAAAGTGGAATATCACTGGGGGAAAAATATCAAGCTTTTTATCATCTTTTCCTGGAAAAATGTAAAAAACCCTTGCAAGGTTTGATGATGTCCACACAATAGTACTATATTTTCAGTTATAGTAGCTCCTTCAAGCCTCAAAGGAGATTCTGTTTTGAAAAACTAGAGACATTCCCCTCAGGAATCTCTCCTCAGAGAAGTATCTCATAGAATTAGGCAAGATACTGAAAGTGAGGAAGAGAAGAGAGAAACAGAGAAGCTGTCATGGTCAGCAACAAACATATAGACCCTCAGGGCAGGTGTTAGCTGAGGATGCAAAAATGATATGTGGGGGAGAGGAGGAAGAAAAAAATAGCTTTCTTAAAGCATTTTCATGAAGAAAAATAAATATTTTCATGCTAAATTCCTGTTTTGAAGTTCAGAGACTATGTTTTTCCATAATAACCAGCCTTAAGCAAAGTAAACTTATCAAACAAGAGTAGAATATTTTCCCCATAAATACTTTTCTCATGTGGACAGGAATCTTCAGTTGCTTGCAGAAAGCTGAAGAGTCCAGACTCCAGCCCTAATGACAAGGCTTTCAAGATGTTCTTGTCTGCATATCTCTACTCCATTAACAGTGTGCTGCTTGCTGAAAGCTAAGAAAGTATACTCAGAGAAAAAGTATTCTGTAGAAAATAACTTGTGGAAAGAACATCTGCCCCAGAGAAGTGGAACCAGGCCATAGTGAAATGCTTTAAACCTCCCAGATTAATACTAAAAGCCATGGGCTTCTGTAAAATACAAATCATCTCCACTTTTTCTGTAAAAATCAAATAAATACTTAAGAAACTTGAAAGTATTTGAAGATCTCCATATTCTTTAGGAAGGCTAAATTATGCTTTTCAGATGCTTTTTGATGATCAATAGCTAGATCAGCACTATGATTGAAGCAAGTTCACTAACTGTGCTTGAGAAGACTTTTAACTTCAAAGATTGATGTGCTTAAGGGACAGTGAAAGAAATGACTTATTAAAAAAAAATTAATCAAAGCACAATCAGAAAAACTTGGATGGACACCTGTGTTGATCTGGGAGCTGAATAGCGGCAGCCGCATTTGTCAGTTGTAACATGTTTACAACAGAAGGGAGTAACTAACTTCTTGCAGAACTGGGAAACGAGTGGATATCCTTGGACTTTGCAAAGTGCATCCAAAGCTGTGCCAGATCTTGGCAGGTCAAAATTCCACAGCTTCCCAGCACAGACCACTTTTAGGGAACATATGTGGGTGTATATGTGAATGTTTTTCTTCTTTCTTATAAAACAAGAGAGTGTTGAATATTCCTAAAACTCTGTAGTGACAAGAGCTGCAGTAATGTCCCTAGGCAACCTGTGGTTACAAACCTCTTTACCTCTTCCAAAACCCCAGTGCACTGAACTAGGAGAGCATTTCCTTTTTCTTTAACAGATCAGTGCTTATGACACACAGATGAGCAGTGGTGCTTATTCCTTAATCCTACTGTGTCATTACGTCTTTGTGTGCATGGGGTGTAAAATAAGACATTGATACCAGATTTGGAAACCATGGAAGTGCAAGGGGCTTAAAGTATGACCACAGAGACCATAGCAATAAGAAATGACCTTGTTCATGCTGCTGGTTCCTAGCAGGAAATACCACAGCTTATCTGGATCCAGAGCTGGACATTCACATTTCTGCTAAGCAATCTGCAGGGGTAAAGGCATTTCAGTCAAACCTAGAATGAGATGTCTAGCATAAATTAAATGGATTAAATTCAGTGCTTGCAGCTCTGGCTAAAATTATTTGATATTTTACCATGAGATAAAGCCGTAATATTGCCACGAGATAACCACAGGGTTACTCTCGTTAGCAAGGAGCTGCTGGGTTGTTACCATACATTCATGAAGAGTTACTGTGTAGCATTTCTAAAGACTTATCTCAATAAATAACTCGTCATCAGTGAGCCCCTCATCACACAGGTCACTGTCCCTCCAGGAATACTCCATAAACAGGAGCTGATCCCTCCTTTCGAAACAGAATGTGGCTGCAATCTTGCAATGTTACACTGAGAAAAGCAGAAAAGCTTTTGAAATTGCTTTTCATCCTTTTACAATCCTTCTCTTACCTCTTCACTCTACCAGTAGAAAATGGACATTGGCAGCCACTATTTCTCGACTGTCAAACTTGACAACAGAATTAACAGCTCTGATAATTAGCAGGAAAAGTCCCTTGCCAGGCACGAGACTCAGACTGCAAGGTGATCTAAAGAATTTTCTTTCCCCCACCAGGATCAGGGTAGAGGTAAAATCATAAAAATGGTGAATTGCTTATGATATGAAGAAAAAAGAGACAGTCGAGGTACAAATTTTAGCTCAGTGGATCATAGCCAGATACTCTATAAAGACATCACCTAACCTATACCTCAAAGCTTGTTAAAAACAAAGCAAGTATCTTAGAAATCCAGCAAATTAGATATACTGCAGATAGTCAACAGTAATAAAGAAGAATAAATGGCCACTAGTCATACTTTCAAAAATAGAGGAGAATGTAGTACTAATCTGAACTGCTTCAGAAGCAAAACACTCTCCTCCCACTGAAACAGAAACTAAAAATATGAATCTTGGGCTAAGAGGGTTGCTGACCACTTTCAAAATTATCAGCACCTCACATATTTCTTAGGATGAAAAAGTATGGAAGACTGCCTGAGAAATACTTCCTTGCACTTGTTATATAACATTTGGCAGTAGAGTGATTCCAAGCAATGCAGAGTCCTGTTTGTATTAGCAGCACTATGGATATATGACCAAAACAATCATAGATGTGCAATGTGCTCACTATTGCAGAAGTGGTCACACTGCCTTTCTGAAGGAAAATAATTTTTTTTACCAAAATTGAGGTTTCCACTAAAAAAAAAAAAAAAAAAAGCAGGTTTAATTTGGTAAGTGTTCAATTTCAGATGACCAACACCTTTTTGGAATATAGAAATTGAATAATTTTTCAAAGAACCTGCTCATGATGATTTCAAAAAAGCCCAACCAACCCAAGCTGATCTCACTATTCAGAATGCATAAGTAACAAAGAAAAACAAGAACATAGAAGCAGTATGGAAATACTCTTGAGGAATGACAGATGAATGTTATAGTCTGCAACTATAACAGCAAGTTACAGTGAAACCCTCTTTCTAAAGAGCCATTACAAAAAAAAAAAATTATGTGCTGACAAACCAGAAAGGTCTTGTTCATTTGAGGGCTACATCATATCAGGAGCAGCCTAGGAGAAACCCTTGGAGGACATGCACAGTGACTGAGCACCAGGATTAACATGACACAGCAAAGTAGAACAATGATACAAACATCATGGATGAAGCAGTCCCCTCATCTGTTATTAATTAGACTTTGGAAAACACTGAAAATTAATATTGGTTCAAATTTTAAACTAATTTTCCTTTGTATTTGAAAGCATTATTTTTATGTATATTAATATTAACCAAGAGAAGCAATTCTGTATGTTAGCAGCTACTCTAGAACATAATCAAGCAGTCGTTGTTCCTTTTGTGCTGCTAATCTAAATATACAGAGAAAGCACTGGGGAAAGGAAATGTTATTATTCCCACCTTAGAGCTGGAGAATTGAGGCAGATAAGAACTGAGCAATTTTCCATCCTTAGAAAGGAAGTCTGTGTCAGAAACTGGGACTGAATGCAAATTTCTACAGCTATTTTCAAAACAGGTTTGTTGGCATAATTCTTTTTCAACTGCACATTTTGCCAGAAATTCCATTTATGGAAAGTGAACCTTAAATATATGTTTTCAGCTAAGAGCCCTTTCGTGTTAAGGTAGTGGATAGAGAGAGAGATTCTGTGCAGCTGTCTTCAGAAAATCATAAATAGTGACAAAAGGAAATGGAAGAGAAGAACACATGATCTAAGCAAATTAAAACACAGTCACATCAGGTACCATAAGCATGAACTGCAGTGCACTTATGGAAGATGATACCCAAACACAGCTGGGTGGTCTGTGGGCAAAATAGGAAGTCAAGTCACTGCAGTCAGCAATGTTACTGCAGCCAGCTAGAAGCATTGTAATACACTGATGAACAAGGTGAGATCTAGACAGAGGGGGGAAATGACATACGAATGTGTGGGAGGATTGCTGACAAAGAACTCTTACAAAGAATTATAAGCTGGTACAAAGACAAATATAACAAAACCACACATACATTGTTGGTACCCCACTAAAGTAAATGGGTTTCTACTCTCTGGTAGAGGTAGAATTTCAAGATTGGCTGTGAATTAGTCCAAATGTACTGAGATTTCACTGAGGAAGACAAAATTACAGGCTGACCATGCTGCCGACTACGGCCACAGTATTGATGTAGTTTGACCCTTTATCGAAACCCTCTCCAGAAAAAACACACTGTTCTTGATTCCAACCTTCAGATTTGGTACAAATCAATTTACTTTGTTAGGAACAATTGGGTTAAGTATAGCACTTAAAGATATGTCTCAAAGGATTGCCCACCCACAATTCTTTATGTTTATGGGATACTAATAGTGGTTGGATTTGCAATTAGGATTGCACTTTCTCAAGATTTTAAACAAAACACTAATGTTTATATGCAGCTGCTTCACTGCTTTTTAGAATTATGGAATGGTTTGGGTCAGAAGGGACCTTAAAGCTCATCTGGTTCCAACCCCTCTGCATGGGAAGGGATACCTTCCACAAAACCAGGTTGCTCAGGGCCCAAATCAAACTGGCTTTGTACAATTCCGGAGATGGGACAATTACAGCAACCAGGAATTACAGTTCCAGGGACTTACCACCCTCACAGCACAGAATTTCTTCTCATATCTAATCTAAATCCACCCTTCTTCAGCTTAAAATCATTCCCTTTTGTCCTATTACTACATGCCCTTGTAAAAAGCCCCTTTCCAGTCTTTTTGTAGGCTCCCTTCATGTACTGCAAGGCTGCTATAACATCTCCCCAGCACCTTCTTTAGCAGTGCTATTCCCTGGATGCTTATTACTTTTCATTCCTTTAAACAAAAAGATTGAGACCAAGTATAGCACATGTGTGTGTCTGTACGTTTGCAGTGGCTGACTCAGACCCCAGGATGATGGGTGGCTTTGCTCACTGCTGTGCCCTATCAGATCTTCCTTGCAATGACTTTGCCAGCCTGATAGACTCAGCAGAGTTCCTTTCAGGATTTATCAGCAAAAACAATGTCAGAATAAGACCCTGTGCACTTCTGCTACAGCCTGTGGCAAAAACATGATTTCCTATTTGGGAGTTACTAATCTATCACGCAGTAATTAATCGTATAGACTGTAGATAGAGCATGGTTGAACAAACTTGGTAGAGAGAGGGATCTGAAGCCAGTCCAATATCCCGAGGGCTTCTCAGAACTCTGCCCTCCATACTCAGAAATGTCATTCTCTAAAGTAGGTCTTACATCTTTGGAAGATGAGCGTGGGGAAGAGCTCTCATGTGGGATACAGAGACAGTTTCAGGCAAAATAGCAAGAGTGGCTGCTCTAGTTTGATGAGGGTTTCCTCATTATATTCAGGGCATTTCAAATGTGATAGTTTGGGTTTGTAATGATATTGCACATCATCTTTGAGCCTCTGGGGGCTGGATGTAGGATTTCGGAAATAAATATATGAGCAGGAACAATTGCAGCTTAGGAAAAAGAAAAAAGAAAACAAAATAGATTTCTGAATGATAGCTTCTGTGTGCCACCTACAATGGCTTGTGTGCTGCTGCTTTGGAGTTTCCCAGGCTCTGAGGTGCTTCAATTAATTGTCATTTGTATAACCAGTGCATTCCTTTCTCAGGGGCAATGAAAGCTCTGACTCAGGAGAAAGTCATCAGATCCCTTTCATCACTCAGGAGCAGGACCAGTGACTAAAAAGCATAATATTTCATTTGGGTTTTTAGTCTCATCTCTGCAGCACATTGTAACAGCCAGTGCTCTTTGCTGCCTAGTTTTTATTTGCTGTCTTCTGGAGTGTACTTCAAAAGCTCCCTGTCCTCTAATGAAAGTGCTATGCCTGTCTTTTATTGTATCCTTTGTTGTGAGGTTTAGCCTATATTCCCAAATGGAAGAAGAGTAGGAAAACTTATTCAGCATGACAAAACAGTCATTGTGTTAGAAAAAAACTGCAGCGTGTATATAAGTGAGAACATTAGCGAGAATAACTCCTAATAGAGAGCAAACCTAGGAAGAGATGTCTTTTTTTTCAACAGAGTGCCCCTGCCCTAAAATAGAGAAAAGACAAACAGAAGAGACATATAGAAAGAAAAGGCCCATCCCAGTCCAGCTTTAAGGAATCCTGTTAAACAGGGTTGGAGGTATGTGACAGACTTGTGGCTCATCTGCTGCTCATGAATCCTCTGCCCTCGGCTCTATAAACTTCATGTGCCAACTTCATTGAGGTCAAAGGAAGATGATAGCTAAAACAATCTTGAAATTTCTGTATTTGTAAGGTGTTTCATTAAAAATGCTTTTCCTTGATTGATTTCTGCTCATCCAACAAATTATTTCTGAGGTATAACAGTGATTTGTAGTTTTACCTTCGGGATATATTTTTGAGTTGAAAAGGAAAAAATTTAATAGAAAGGATGTAATCTCAGGATTATTTATGTCTCCCTCTGATTAAAAAATTTAGTATTTGTATCTAGCAAGTTCAGTCTAGTCTAAGTGTTCTTTTTGGTGAGACTTACACAATACTCATACCTAACTCTTAGGTCTGATTTCCTTAACAGTACTTTGGACTGGATTTGCATCAGCTAATTAGTCATTCCAGAATGGCACAGCAAGTATCTTTCAGTCCTAATATCTTTTTGTGTAATTTATAGTGGCATTTAGTTAGAACAGAGAGTGAATAGCTTTCTATGCAACTTTGAAGAGGTACTCATGTTCTGTGTGGCATTTTTCTCTTAAAAGCCTGATTTACCTAGGTTCTGAGCTACAGAGGCCTGGCAGAAAGTGGGCACACATCACAATGAACCTCCTGAAAAAGTAAAGTTAGTGACTCATAACTGTATGTCAGATGTGAAAAAAAAAAGAAAGGAACATCAGTGGTCCATAGCTCTCTGTGAACCTGCCTTATCCTTTTTTCCTTCCTTCACAGCTGGCAACCTAAACTGGTCTCTAGTCTCAAAAAATCCTCTTATTTATAATCTGGTTGGCCTTAATCTACTAACTCGAGTTCACACTGAACGATTTATAAAAGGTACAGTATAATTTTAGGCTTCCACAAGGAATATGAACAATTTTGTTCTAGTTTGTAAATTTATCTGTATCAAGAGCACAGATCTCTGTGGGTCTGAGCAGGTTACACATTCCTGATACTCATACATATTTTTGAACCTGAAGTGTCTTCAGCTTAAAGAAATTTATCTCTCTCACTTGTTCATTTTACTATTTTACTTCAATCAAAACTATCACCACTCTAGTCATTCTACAGATTTCATTTCTCTGCTTAAACACACCATCTATCCTCAACTTGTACCACCTCCCTCCTCCTACTCATTTAAATGGGCTGTTATACCAGGGTAGATTAATGTCACAGTCATCTCCCTTGATTTAAATGGTGTTTGATTATATCTGTCAGGATATACTTCTCTCTAAGTATGTGATCTTGCCTGATGTGTTAATCTGGTGGAGTAAATGGGCCTAGAGACATGGCCTAATCATTGCGCAACATTAAATAGTTAAGGCAAGGTTCAGGTCTCCAGGTACAGACTTGCTGTATTGACAATCCCCACAGGCAGAGTAAAACATTCCGGATTTTGATGATATAACACAAAACAAAGTAGCATTCTCCAAGCATGAGATAGTCAGAAAATACCAGATTTTCTACATTTTTATGTATCTTCTCTTTTCCCCCGTATTCCATTTTTCTTTTGAGTCAGTCTTAGAAAAAGATTCTTTGTCTCCAGCACAATTTCAGAGCTACGACAGCAGGCATGAAAGTTGCTGTTCTTGAACCTAAGAAGGAAAATTAAATTTTCACCCTACTGCCACTTTCTCCTTTTCCAGTTACTCCCCTGGGTAAGGAGAGTTGGATGTATCATATCATCTCCTTCAGCACAGATAGCTTCAAGATGAGGTGAAACAATAAGACACTAGGGATGTGAAAAGCCCATGGGAGCAAAGCAAAGTCTCATGTTTTGGACCAGGCCTTACTGGAGGAGATCCAGAGCCTCCTTCAGGGTAGCACCTTTTTTTTTTGGCATGTAGTGTAGACAGTGAAATGTAGACTCTCTAAGACCTTACTAGTCTTTGACCATGGTTAGATACTGGTTTTATACCAACTTAATCAGCAAGGTTGTTTGGTCTAAGAGTAACATTTTCTATGGGAGAATCTCTGAAATGGTGGTAGAACTCTGTAATTTCCTGGAAATTCCATAAAGTTGGGAATTCATTTCAATTCCAAATTAGAAAACATAACTCCAATTAGCACAGGAATAAAGTTTCAATACTTTTTAATTTTCTACTTCAGCTTTTACTAGAATAATAGTTGAAATAAGCTTTTGAGATGATTCCTTTTAGATAAAAAAAAAATCATTATTAAAATATTCAAACAGACTAATGATCTTATTGAGGGGTTTTTTTATATTTTTCTTCTATCTAGCATTTTAAGCAAAGTTAATCCAAAGATGTTTTGATCTAGTTAAAAAATAATTCAAGCAAGGAAAATTTAGAAAATTCACACAGAAATTGTTCTGGGAACTTGAGTAGGAACTTGATGTCATTAAAAACTGCAAATTTTAAAGAAAACTCCCAAATCAAATTAAAGCCAAAGCAACAGCCATAGTACTCATTTTGGATTACTTCTCTTGGTGCAGGAGTCTTATATTTCTTATGTCTTTCTCTCTTGTGACACTCTGCCTACCAGAGATGTCTCCCTACCACAGCTCTGTTACATATTTCCATGTCTGTGCTGTCCTTCAGGTTACTGCAGTCCTCACCTTCACACAAGAATTCTTGGGATCACTACTATTGGCCTTCGTTTTCCGCATCTCCACCAAGAGTAAAAACCAGTGTAAAACCCCCTACTCAAAACTGTGGTAGCACAGCCAGATTCACGCTTTATATGAGAAAATAAAGAAATAACATGGAGAATAGACTTTCCTGAAAATGAATACATCAGATAAGGATGAAAATCTTCTCTGCCAGAAAATCTTTCCTCATCAACCTCAATTTGTGATAGGTCACAAACAAGGAATCAAAGAAATGCTGAACAGATAGATGATGACATGAAGGCTTCCTAATAATGTTAGATGCACTAATCTTTTTCTTAGCTGCAATTTCATGAGCAAGCATAGCACATCTTATGAGTGATAGTAGAAAGGAACCATAAAGCTGACAGTATAATGTATGACTATGGTCCAAAACACTAGGACATAGACACATGAGGAGAGAAGGAAGTCTACGCTGGGGAGGAATTGTTCTAGAGCTTTGCAATAAGGGACTTGTTAAACAGTTTTGTGGTTACACCCAGTACCAGGTGTATGTACTATGGAAGTAACCATGATAACACCTTCATATTTCTCTAGCACCTTTCTTCTAGATGGGTCATTATTTATACAGCACTTGGATGTGGGCTAGATGTCCCCTGTAGGAATTTACAATCTCATTTTATTCATGATGTTTGGTTACTGTGGTGAAAAGAGCCATTTATATCTAGAGTCAGGCAAGCAGTAAGAGTAGCAAACAATGGGAAAGGCTATGGAAGAAAAACACAAAAAATCAGGATCCCAGAGGTTTTATATGCTGAGAAGTTTGGGATGACTTTCTCTAGCTACAAAGAACAGTTACTTTGGGGTATTGTGTTAAACTTTATATCAGTACAAATCCTTCCTATGCATATTTCTTATGTTCATATTCATTTCTCATATTCATAAATTGGATTCAGCATGATCCAAAGGAGAGCAACTTCCACAGCAATGCAGGACTGTATTTGTCTATAGGCCAAATCAAAGGATACTAACAACCTCAGACCATAGCATACTTCATCCCCAGTCCAACTCTGGCAGACAAAACTGTCCAGCAGAAGTGGGAGAACAGGAGAACCAGTTGTGGGTTCTACACTGCAGCTGAGTAAATGCCATCGAAGGATCTGGGTGCACTGATCACAGGAAAGCAGGTAGCCCCAAGTCACAGCCAGCCAGTTCTGCCGACTGTCTGTAAACTCCCCTTAACCGAGCCCAGACTCTCTCAGCAGCCCATGTGTGAGAAAAAGTGCACAAATCCCAGGGGAGAGCCCAACAACAAACTCCCTTCTCCACAATCACTCATGAATTATACAAGGAAAGAGAAAGAACTGATATTGCACCTAGCACACAGCATTGCTATTCCCAGCCCTTGACCTCTTGTTTTATGTTTCATTACCCACAATATCAAGGCTTCCCAAAGCCATCTGCAACTGAGTAAAAGTAAAGTGTTTTCTATGTCTCCTGAAATGCATTATTTTTTCTTAACTGAGAAGGTTTATTGATGGTAAAAATGTGAGAGGAAGAGCTACTCCTAATTATATCCCTATAAACAAGGAAGTTTTTGGGCAAACAGGAAAACACATGGAATTAGAAGAAAGAAAGCTTGGAAGGATCCTCCTTTCTACAAAGAGAAGCTTAATGGCAACAGGAAAAGTGTTGTGAGAGAAACAGGAGCAACAGGAGTAGCAGTGATTCACCACTCACAGAATTAGATCTGACAGTGGTATGAAAGAGCCCACCCATTCATTTTCTCTTTTTCATGATCATCATCAGTTCATCATGGTAAGGGGATAGGGATATTTGCAAGACTGATATAAGACAATTATTTCTGGTTAACGAATCAGATTTAACATTACTTTGTTGTCCTCACAGAATGCCACTACAAAGGTACTTTATTATCTTGTATTATTTTGTGTGTGTCATGTATCTACCTTTCAACCCTTAGTCCTATCATACACTGGCAGCTAACTAGACAGGTGCCCACGTAGCCAGTACTACATCACTAATGCACACATACAGCGAGTTACTCAGGGGTACATATTAGCCATGAACATGGCCTCTAGCTATTTTGACAAAATACGCAAAGAAAAAAAGGAGATTGTAGCTACTCTGCAGATAAAAAAATATTTTTGAACTAGAATGAGACTGTGTGACTTCAATTATAAGCCAAAATACTTCCTCCTGAACTATGTTCTAATGCTGTTCTTTACACAAACATTGATTGTGTACACAAGATAATAAATGTTGGGAGAAAGTTTTTAGAATTGTTCATCTGGTATGAAAGGTAGATGTTTCCTAATCAAAATAACTGTGCATAGAGAAACGAATAGAGAAAGGAAAACAAACCCAGCCATTATCCCCACTTGGCTTCATGAACAAAGCGTTAGACTGAGCCAAGCACTGGTATCAATTTTCTTTGCTTAATGAAAAGGTTTTCTGAGATGTAGTCCTTTCTGCTTCACTGTGGATTGACAATGCATTCTGACCTAATGGATGCTGATTACTGTTTCAATTATGCAAGGCTGACAGAAGCAATATTTCTTCAAACCACAACCTGTTGTTGAGCACGGAGTTATTGTAGTGTGACTCTGTGCTACAAAGGCCTCTTCATATCACATGCTCCTCATCTGCTTTGAACCACAAGACATCCTCTCACGTGACAACAGGAAGGCATGTGAGGCTGTCCTGCCATCACAGCTGTGATATCATTGCTCAGGAGAAAAACAGAACCATCTGGAAGACTTGGTTCAATGTGAAAACCAGATGCGACACATACTAGGCTTCAATTTCTCTAAATTTAAAGACAAAAATGTAGTAAGCACCACAATTGAGAGATTAACTGGATGGATTAGCTCCTCCTGAACTCCCCCAGGCTTCAACTGAGCACTACCAGAACTGGCACAAGGAACCATATTCTTCTTGCAAAACAGTAAAGAAACGTTTAAGCTGTATTACTGTGTATATCTTGTACCTACCCAGCAGCTATGTCCATTTGGAGGAGTTGGGAATGTACCAAGGCAGGAGCAGAGCCTGGGCTGCTCAAGCCAGGCCTGAGCTTAGAGTCTTTACGCACAGCCCTGCCACGGCCTCCTCTCAAAGCTATTTGTGTATTTGGTGTTTTGTATTTCTTGATCACATGCATCAATGATCTTTTCAGCACTTACATTTCACAGCTTAGCAGCTAAGACCAGTTCTGTCATAGCAGACAGGATGCTCATTTTTCTGGGTGCACTATGGGCCCATGTCCCAGGGTGAGCATCATATGTCCTTTTCCACCACAACAAATCAGCCTGGTCTATGCGTTTAATTTCACAAGACTGTGTGAAGTAGGAAATCAACATGCTGGTGTGCCATAGCAGTGTGTGCTGGGCACCAGAAGTGGAAACTGAGGAAGTGAATAGACAGTGTTAAAGTTGCAAGCTTGTGGAAAGACTTTGAAGAAAAATTAAAGGTAGAAAGTTTGATACTAGAGGAGAAGAAAGTTTATGCAGCTGTGGAGCAGAGCATCCAGCATCTCCTGTGTCTGAGTTGTCACTGCGGGAGCTGCTCCCAGGCTACTCACTGTTTTACCTCCCTCTTGGTTTCAGCATCAGCATGCTGGGCAGCCATTTCAGGAGGGACCCTCCAGAGTGCTTTGCTTTGCCCATGAGATCAGTGTCACTACAGCTTGTGGGAACCCTCAATGTCCTCTAAATTAGATGCATCTTTGCTAAACCAGCTGTGAAGCACACTTGTGCCTGCAGAGCCTCAGAAAAAAAACAAAAGAAAAGACAAAAAAACAACTCACCAACATGAAAAGAAGCCTTTTCCAAAGAATATTAAAGGAGAACTAACATGGTTTTCACATGCTGGGTGGGGAGGCCTGAGTCAGCATAAGGAAGTGGTTGTCTCTACACCACCTCAAACCATTCTCAGCTGTACTGAGCCTCCAAGCAAATTTTCTCTCGAAGAGAACAAACTAATACTAAAATATCCTCCTTAGGTTTTGGTGCATGCATTTCCTCTCTGTTTGGCTTATATTCTTTCAGTTATCTGCTATCAGAAAAACGTTGCAGTAAGTGGCAGAGCACAGCCAGTGCTGGAAGGTATTTCCTGGGCCCTGTTCCCGTGGGCTGGGCAGCAGAACCCATCACTCATAGCTCTCTCCAGTCTCTGCTGACCCTGGGAACAACAAACAGCCTGTGATTGCTTGGAATATTTCTGACTACAATTCTGCTGTGGCCAGGGCTTCAGCCACCAAATCGTGTATTGCTGTGTGACTGGGATTTTGTTAAGATGCACAAAGAGCAAAACCATTTATTGCTTTTAAAATAACAACTAAAAGGATGAGGGAGAAATTAAAAAAAAAAATGCAAGCAACCACCACCAACAAAAACAAACACCCCCCAAAAAACACAAAAGAAAACCTCAAATACATTGCAGCATTTGGTTATTCTGCAGAAGCCTACCTGCTGGCATGGTGCCACCAAAGGCACAGAAGCTGAAGGACACAACCAGATGAGAAACCAGACGCTAATCAATTGCCAGACAAGAGTCATTACTTGTGCACTCGTAGCTTTAATTTTCTGAGGACCAAAGGGAATATAAGGTTCTACAGCTCCATGAGCTACAAATTTTCACACCAGGTTGATATTGCAGGTAATCCACTTCTATTAATGAAAATACACTGCTCTCCTAAACTTGCCCAACACAAGTGACTTGTGCTCTTTTACAACTCTACACAGTGAACAGCCACAGAAAGAACATTACAGGACAGTACTTGGCACCTCCACTGGGTATCTGCAGTCAGGCACTGTGATTCCTGCTCAGCATCCGGCTCTGGCACTCAGGGATTGACCTTTGCTTGTCAATGAGGCCTAAGATGGTGGGGTTTGTCTAACTGGTACCATACCAGTCTCCTAAAGAGCCCCTTAATGGCAGTACAATATCTATGGAAGTTTTCTACTTAAGCTACAAAAGACAGAAAAGGAAACCTACAAAGCGACCTCCTTAAAATCAAGCAGAACCACGAGCAAAACCACAACTCTCCCTAGCTGTGTGCCACAGATTTCTTCTTGGAGCCACAGACCACAGAATTAAGTTGCTTGACTTCAAAAGCCTGTGTGGGTGAATGAGAGCAGCAGTTCTTCCTAGCTCCCTTTTACTATGTAAGATAATCCTGGTATATCTCACACATCCTTGATGTTTCCTGTCACTTGGCTGGGTTTCCTGCATAGGATACTTCTGATTATCTGCTTACCACCTTACCTGATGCTCAGGAAAAATAGTTCAGATTGTGAATTATTCACAATGCTGTGCATGGTGAATACGAATTTTGTTTTCCATTCTTGAGCTATCGAGATCCTATACTAATGCTGTGTATGAAATGGCTATGGATAAATGCTTAGTGGATAACTATGCCTTGTCATCACTCTGCGAAACAGTACACTCTTGTAAAACTGATTTTGGCCCACATAATGTGGATGCCTTTGCCATTGGGAACCATGCTCATGAAACAATTCCATAAGATATGCAGTCACACTGGCATTTGCATATTTGTATGATTCATTTAAAAGGGTCTGCTATGTGTTGTGGCTTATTTTCCAGAGAAGGCTAAGTAATTTTTTCCTAACTCTTCAATTTGTAGGAACTTCACTCTCCTTCAACTCCCTCCAGTTTGCTTTGAACACTGTTGCTGCAATAGTCGTCCATTTACACGAACAAGTAAGACCAACAGCCCCCTGGAAATGGTTACCACAGGTATTCAGGAAATAGCTGGCAAGAAGACAGTTGTAGTTCATATTCCCCCTGGGGCAAGCATAAGATTGGTACAGTGCAAGACCAAGCCAAAAAATTCATAAATACAGATGAAAAGAAAATTCAGCATAATCCTTTTCCAAAGCTGATCCTTAGTGAATCTCTGAGATGATGGGCTGAGTACATACTTGGCTTTCTGCTGACATTATAATGGCTGATAAGACTTTGGCAAACGTGTAGCAGGGAATTAGCTGTGCCTGCAATGCACCTCACATAACCTGAGCAGGAAACTTCACCACCTGAAAGTGGCACTACAGCAACCTCAGAAACAGAGCTGGGGATATTGTGTTACAAATGGAGAATATTGGTTCATGGAAACAAAATCATTCTGCAGAAAGCTGTTGATTATGGTAACAAGGCAAATCATGAAAGTGTATAACAGAAACACAACAGGCACCCTGTCTGCCAGATGCCCACAACACACCTGCCAGGCTCACTGCCCATCAGTCTTGGAACCCTACTTTTCAAAATTCCATTTTCTTTCATCTCTTTGCAAATCAGGATATAGCTCTCAGGTGCTGGACACTGCCTGATCTCTGGTTATGCAAAACAGTTTCCTCAACACTTCACAGCAGTCTGGTTTTTGACTTTTTTTCTACATGTTCTTTTGAAACAGGAATTTCTTCTTCCAGTCAGATTTATTTTTGACAATAACAGCCAAATTCTCATTTTCTATAGATTACTGTATCTCCAGAGAAAATAAGGATAACAGCTGACTAAAGGTGTACCAGGTTATGTTTTAGGGAGCAGTGTGATCTGATGTCCACCTCAACTCTGTGCAGGCCAGGACTTGGAGATCTTGGGGTAGAAACTATGCATTCAAATTTCCTTCAATATGGTGCTAGACTTCTGTGAAAATTCAAGCACTCTCAGGCTGCATGATCTTTTATCACATATTGTTTTATATATCTGTTGTTTGTCATTTCCTCTTTCGGGTCTGTGTAAAAACAATTCTAACAAAATTCTAACAAAAAGCAAGTTAGTACAAACCTATGCAAGACTATTAGCTTCTAAGTGGTGATGCTGACTTAAATGGAAAGACTCCAGCTGACTTCATGGGAAGCTGTATCAGGTCAGTAATGAATGCTGCAAATTCAGGTTTGGTTCAGGCACACAGAACTTCAAAGACTTGTCTAGATCTGTTGAATATATGAAATCACCAAGACTTTTGCACTTTGCAAGAGCAAATGCTACCATAAGAGTATTGAAAATGAGGATACTGCAAAACTAGCCCTTCTCACAGCACTGCTGCTATGCAGAGAATTTAAACAAGAAAGGCAAAAAAAGAGGGCATTTGGTATAGAACACAATCATAAAAACACAATCATAAAAAGAGGAATTTTTTCCCCTTCCTGGATGCTTATCTTTATTTCACTTTTTTTATGGCATTGGCTCTTTTCATCAGGGGAAACAGCATGCTCCTCCCTGCTTTCTCGGGTGCTAGCCTTGGTCCAAATTACAATCTTATCCACATATATTATTAGTTACATGTCTCTGGCAATCAGCTCCTCTCCTCAACAAAAGGCTTCTACTCCCCTATTAACAATACTTCATTGCTGCATAGATAGATATAGAATGACAAAGGCATATGAAATAATGAACAATGTGGTGAAAATCCCTTGGATTTTCCTATTCTAGCCATAGTACAGGACAAGAATGAGGAGACATTTCATGAAATTAGAAAGGCTGCAAAGGTTGATACAGATTAAAGGGAAGCCTTTTCCTCTTTGAACACAGTTTATAACCAGACTGTGAAACTACAGACTACTCAGAGCAGGGGAAGAATGAGATTGTATTTTCTGTGTCCTTTTTTTCACATGGAATCTGGCAATATTCATCTCCTCAAAGCACATTTTGAAATAAAGTAGTAAGGGAACATCTTAGTTAAAAGAAAATATGAAACAGGAGGCACTGGTCTGCATAAGGCCCTTGTGGGAACTGGTGATTGTGTGTGTGGACTGGCCTTAGCAATGTATTCAAGAGAAGAAGGCTTAGAATAAGATGCTTGAAAGCCATTGCCCAAACGAGAAAGGTGAGATGCAATATCAGCAAGCTCAAGACCTTCAGAAGTCTAGGCAGACTTCTGGAGTAGAAGGGGCAGCTCTGTCTGTCCCATGGTGGGAATGATGTTTGGGACAAGTCAGCAATGCCTTGCTGAACTGGTGCTCATCTGGAACAACAGGCACAGTGGACACTGAGCTGGCACTGCCTGCCCTAGCCTGAGGCAAGAAAGGCAGAGAAGTCAGAGTGTTTAGTCTCTGCCTTCCAGGACACAACAGGCATGAGGTTCTGGCCAGAAGCAGCTGAAGCTCCACACTGCGTGTTGCAGTTTGCCGTACAAACTCACCAGTGCAGTCTTTACCACTCAGGAATCCGCACTGTGCAACATTTCATAGTGCCAGTAATCTTTAATTAAGATAATTAAAGGTGGTCTAATCCTCTCTTACACTGAATGTGTTAGTAAAGTTATGCTCAGCTCCTCCTGTGAGCTTGTTTCTGTGCCTATAAATCCTCGGTGCTAACTTTAGATTTATCTGACACTACTCCTGACAGGAGTATGGGTCACAGTCCTCTTCCTCCCCTGGCATGAGCAGCTCTTCCGACTGGTGTGTTTGCAGAAGTGGCAGTGGGACAATACCATGACCATGATGGGCATCCCCACCAGCTCCTTTTTGTAAGATGAAAATCATACGGTATTTTACTCAAAAATTTAAAAGCTCATTGCAGTAGCTTAATATTCACTGGCAAAATTATAAGTGATAAGGGATGTTAATCTTCATGCTCCAGGGTATAAACTAATTACCATCTGGAGTCACAGGAGGAAGCTTTCCTCTATATACTGATACAGTCTTTTACTGTTGCCTGGGAAAATGATGAGTTTGGAAGAGGTTGTGCCTTTCTCTGATGCATTGACCTTTGTCGAAGACTGGATTCTCAGCTAGTGGATCAATGGCCTATTTTAGGATGACATTCCTGTGTTGATATATCACCTTCCATTCAAATTCATCCATTTGATTTAACATCCATTAGCAAGGTAATGCCCCAGAGCCTTTTATTTGTCAAACTGTTTGTTTACCCTTTTTATTCCGGAGATTAGTGCAATCTTATATGCAAAGTGCAAGTGAACACATTCATAGGTCTGAAACTGCCTCTGGTCTGAAAGGTTTGTGTTCCCTCCGTGCCTTTTGGAGGCAGTAGCAATAGTGACACCAGTACAGACCTAAGCCTTTTATCAATGAGCAGTGTGGCAGGTCTATTTGTTTGAGCCCTTGCTGACATCCACAGTCTCTGTAATTCAGTCTGACAGATTGAGGCCATATTCCAGATCTCACAAAAGAAGCAGAGGTGGGTATTGATTTTTCTGTTATTGTTGGTGATTTGCTGCTTCATTCCTTTAACAGATGTTAAAAAAAAAATATATATAGTAAACAGGAAGGTCACAGATGCAGGTTGGCAGAGCACACAGTGCTGTTCCCTCCATTCTTCTCTTCCGTCTCTGTCTTTCTGTTTCAATGGGCATGTTCCAGAGACCTTGAGCAACAACACTGCATAAATATGAAAAAGTAGCCATGATGCTGCTAAGAACCCAGGGTGATTTCAGGAGAAACCTGGCTCCAAGCATCTTTCATACTGCAACTTTAAATAATGTTCCTGAATTCCAGTTCAAAGTAACAGCTGCATTTATGGCTTCTCTGCACTAATTCTGGCATGGAGAGAACCTTCATGTTCGTATGGAAATCGGACCCCTCAGCACACTGTGCTCAGGCTTAACTTTGAGGTCAGCTCAGCTGGTTAGAGCATGGTGCTAATAACACCAAGGCTGTGGGTTTGATCCTTGTAT